>JACEIK010001751.1:105322-116213 GCA_018107945.1 Datura stramonium | reverse complement strand
CTTCAATTTATTTAACACGATGAGATAAGAAAGAAAAGAAAAATAAATCAGTTTGCATAGCCTAACAAAACTGAAATAACCATTAAAGACTGTAAATAAGGATTTATTTCCTTAAATCGAGTCCATGCAACTATTATTCTTAAATTATTTGATATGCGTTTATCTTTTTCTCTTTTTTGTTTGTTTATTTTTTCTCCTTTATTTGCTTTAAAATTATTGCCTTCATAACTCATACATAATTACATATTTAATTAATTTTCACGATAAAAAACTATTTATGTATTATTTTAAGATTTGTCCGTTTCTATTATTTTCTCTCTTACTTTGAGAAATGGTGTATTTATGTAATTTACTTTAAAATGATTTAACTTTTTTGTATCCTCGTGATTTTTAATTCATATCAAGTCTCCTTATTTTTTTTTATTTTTTTAATTATAAAAATAATTGTCTTAATTGTTATAGAAATAAATGTGTCTTGATTATTGTTATAGAAGATTTTAGTGAAGACTCTTTGCTTGATGATAAAATTGACATAAAAATGTTCTTCATTTGATAATACTATCCAAAAAGAATCTTAGTAGGCTGATAGAAATTTCTCTATAAAATTTATGTTGAATACTTATTAGATATAAAGTGATAATTTTTTATTGAACATGTTCCTTCTTCATCTTGATATAATGGTTCCTTACATAAGGAAAGTATTTTTTCGTATCTTTGTGTGTTTATTTTCTTATCAGACCAAGTCCCTGAAGGAAGCTTGGTAATTTTCTTTCAATCAGAGCAAAAAGAGAGTAACATTTTTGAGTAAACTTCTCATGTATTTTTTTTAAAGATGACAAGTACTTTTAGTTTTATGCTGATCAAGAATAGATGGTAATGATTTGTTTACTTTCAATTTTGATTATTTCTCGAGTAAGAGTCCGTTTAAATTTGTCATAATTCTAATGACCATTTTCTAAATACATATCTTTTGTACAATCATTATATTCAATCATATAGTGTAATCATAGTTATCGGGAATATCTTATACTAAAACGAGAGAGTATTCTACTGAATTTACATTGAATTATTTTTATGAAGGTAAGTATTAAAATGAAAGAAAGAAATTGTTTGAGGAATCGTAAAAACTAGAAAAGATTAGGAGACTAAAGAAAACATATAACTATCAAATTTCAAAGGAAGATGCACTTTAAAAAATGATACTATATATATATAAAATGATAGATTATAATTTTCTCTCTTTAATCTGACATGTTTATAACTTTAAATTGCAGCATGTTATGAGGTATATATTTACAAATATACTTTAAGTTATTAGTCTTAATATTTAATTATAAAAATTTGGCTTACTAAAACCAAAGTTCAAGTGTGTATCTCAAAATCTATTTTCAAAATGATTAAAGTCATAAACTAAAATCGTAACTTAAATAAGGGTTCAAATTGGCTACTTGCCCTATCTCAAATGACTGAATTCCTCCGATGAATTAATTTTTTTAAATAAAGCATTAAATATTAAAAATGGAATAAATAAAAAGAAAACTTATTTGTATAGGATATTTTGATTGGGTCAGGAGGGTATTTTTGGGATTTCGTTTGAGGTTGGATTTGTTATTTAAAATTTTTTTACGCTTGGCCCGTGGATTTCTGTATTTCACAGACTGCACAGTGACCGCTTAGGTTCTCTTACTGCTAATCTGCCGCTTTCAAAATACTCCACTTGTTATATCAAAAATTCCTCGGCTTTGCTGTTTTCGTTTCCTCTTTCTACTGTTTTTTCTGTTCCTCGTTATTTTGTAGTGATCTTCCCGAATCATCGTTGCTCTCGCTTCATCGGTAACAAGGTGAGTTATAATTTTCCTGCTTTTCTCTTTGTTGGCGTGCTGCATCCGGGTTGCCTTGGAGGTGTTTGAGAAATTGGCCGAAAGAAAAAGCTGTTAACCTAATAGCTGAAAAGAAAATATACTACATCGCTAATTAGATTTGAAATATTGCCGATTTTCACAATATCTATTCCCAAATCCCAATATGGATCTATTACAATCCTATGCCGACGATGAAATAGCTGAATCGCCGCCACAAAACCCTCATTCACAATCTTACGACCAAAACCCTTCGCCGGATTCTTCCCCAATCCGCACGCTTCCTTCAAAATCCGCTGCCCCAAAAGTTGACGACACCATGCTAGCACTAACAGTCGCCGGCGGCGCTGCCAGAGCTCAATCCAAACCCCTTGACCCGACCCAGCACCTTGTTGGATTCAACCCTACGTACGAACAACTATGGGCACCTATTTACGGACCAGCTCACCCATATGCCAAGGACGGGTTAGCTCAAGGTCTCAGAAATCACAAGCTAGGGTTCGTGGAAGATGCGTCAATTGAACCCTTTGTATTCGATGAGCAGTACAATACTTTTCAAAAGTATGGGTACGCTGTTGATCCCTCTGAAAATAGCTACATCGGTGATTTAGAAAAAATGAAGGAACGTGATGCAATTTCTGTGTATAACATACCACAGCATGAACAGAAGAAGAGGAAATTAGAGAAAAAGAAGGAAAAAATGGAGGAGGAGGGTGATGAGCAGGACGTGGATATGTCCGAGGTTGAAAATCCGTCCACAGACACGTGGTTGATGAAGAACAGGAAGAGTCCATGGGCTGGAAAGAAACAAGGGTTGGAAGTGGAATTAACTGAGGAGCAGAAAAAGTATGCTGAAGAGTATGCTAAGAAGAAGGGTGAAGAAAGAGGAGGTGATAGAGAAAAGGCAGAGCCTTTGGTTGAAAAGAGCACATTTCACGGTAAAGAGGAAAAAGATTATCAGGGCAGGTCTTGGATTGCTCCACCGAAGGATGCAAAGGCTGCTAACGATCATTGTTACATACCAAAGAGGTTGGTTCATACTTGGAGTGGACACACGAAAGGGGTTTCAGCTATTAGGTTTTTCCCTAAGCATGGCCATTTGATTTTGTCAGCTGGGATGGATACAAAGGTGAAGATTTGGGATGTTTACAATTCTGGCAAGTGTATGAGAACTTACATGGGGCATTCAAAGGCAGTGAGGGATATTTGGTTTAGCAATGATGGGTCGAAGTTTTTAACAGCTGGGTATGATAAGTACATTAAGTATTGGGATACAGAAACAGGACAAGTGATCCAAACGTTCACGACGGGTAAGATACCCTATGTGGTGAGACTTAACCCTGATGAGGATAAGCAGAATGTACTTTTGGCTGGTATGAGTGATAAGAAGATTGTGCAGTGGGATATAAATAGTGGACAGATTACACAAGAATACGATCAACATCTGGGAGCAGTTAATACAATTACCTTTGTGGATAATAATAGGAGGTTTGTGACCTCTAGTGATGATAAATCACTCCGAGTTTGGGAATATGGTATTCCGGTTGTTATTAAGTATATAAGTGAACCCCATATGCATTCCATGCCATCTATTTCGCCCCATCCAAATGGGAATTGGATTGCAGCTCAAAGTTTGGATAACCAGATTCTTATTTATAGTACGCGAGAGAGATTTCAGCTGAATAAAAAGAAAAGATTTGCTGGACATATTGTCGCTGGTTATGCTTGCCAGGTCAATTTTTCACCTGATGGACGGTTTGTCTTGTCAGGAGATGGTGAAGGCAGATGCTGGTTTTGGGATTGGAAATCGTGTAAGGTCTTCAGAACTCTCAAGTGTCATGAGGGGGTCTGTATTGGTGCAGAGTGGCATCCTCTGGAACAAAGTAAAGTTGCTACTTGTGGTTGGGATGGATTGATCAAGTACTGGTAAGTTTTATGATCCTTGCCTTAATAATTATGTTTATGTAGGTTGGTCTTTTATTGCATTGTCCTGTCATAGAATTTTTGTTATAAGAGTAGTTGTGACTTTGATAGTTAAAAATGCTCTCCTTATACATATACATATTTATTATCAAATATAAATGATTGTAGGAGGCTGTATGAAGTGTTCCTCTGATACCATATTGTAGGATTTTAATCCTAGATTTGATTTGCTTTAGTCATGTGAAACTTATATGTCGATTAGAATTGCAACTAGATCTGTCACTCCGACCTTGATCCATGGATGAAGTACTTATATCCCCCTGAAGCCATCTTATATTGTAAAGTGACCATATTGAAAAGATGACATACAATGCTGTTAGAGGCGCTTAATCTTTGAAGCTAGAGTAGTTTTGCTGAGCACTTCACATCACTTTGGGAAGTCTTTAGTGCAAGCAGAAAAGCACTTGCGTGCGCGTTAACGTCCCCTTCTAGAAGAGAGTGCATGGCTGTGAACAATAAATAGAACTCTAAAGTAAACAATTACATTTAGAAAATGATCTGTGCTTCATATACTTCATGCAATTTCTTTTTTGGTTCTTTTCTCCATATAGTAATTTGCTTTTATAGTTGCCTTTCATTTTACTTTTTGGTCGAGTAAAATGAGAGAACTTTCACTAAATTGCATTCAATAGATGCTAAAAGTTGCAGCAGTTTTGCAAAAATAGTTCCTGTACAATATTCCCGTAATCACTAGGTGTACTTCAAGAAGCTTACAAAATCCGCGAATTGATCAATACTATTTACGTTTTCAAGTCTACGCCAACAAAAAAGATTCTAGACATCTAGCCTTTAGCACATATATAGGAGTAGTGACTCCTCAAAGCATCTGATATTTCTCGTTCCAAATACACCAAAAGATGCAGGCTGGAACCATTTTCAATATATCTTCATTGACTTGCAACTGTCAGAACACCCCCCCAAAGCTAGCACAAGCTTCCTTAACAGTCAGGGCAGTAACCAACTAATCCCAAAGATTCAAAACATCCAAAAGATTCAAAACATTTTCGAAATGTCTTTGGCAATCTGACATTGAAGTAGAAGGTGGCTGATGTTTTCATATTCTTGGGAGCACATATCACCTGCTGCTAGGCAGTCTTCTTTGAGTGAGCTTTTCTTGGGCTAGAAACGATTCTATAATAGCTAACCAGCTGAAATGGGCTATCTTGTTGGAATTTTTCACCTTCCAGACTAGTTTCCAAAAGACCAAATTTCAGCAATACTACTGCTGCTGCAAAGATTATTGTAGCTTGATTTGACAGAAAAATACCATTTAACAGCAACTCCATGCAATTCCGTCTCTTTCAGAAGGAGTAATGGAGATTTCCTGTCAACTGTCAAATAAGGAACTCAGCTCAAATGCCTCCCATTTTAGGATATTCCGTCTAGATGCTAGTCTCCTAGAGTTTCACCTTGCCAGCTGCTTATGATTGAGGCTTGGGGATGTTCAGTTAATTGGTAGAGTCCCTGACTATCTTTCTGCAAAATGTGTTTTCCAGCCATTTATCGTCCGAACATTTTATAGATCCTCCATTCTCAACCCTGAAAGGAGTGTTTACCGATTACTTCACATGGCTTGTGTGTGTTTCCAAGGACCAACTCTGTATGAAGCGTAAGGGACCTCGGTATGCCAGTGATTTAGCTGTCCATGTTTTACCTTAAATTATCTTACTCCAAAGTGATTATTCTTCACATATTGTACATTTTTTGTTTTTTACTTTTTCTTTTGAAAAAGGGCAGCCCGGTGCACTAAGCTCCCGCTATGCGCGGGGTCCGCTATACATATATATTTTTATTTGTTAATTAGTTTTTGTACATTGCATATATTTTCTTTTTATTTGATCTCTTAATTTGTGTTTATCTTCATGATGTTGTGCGATTAGCCCTGAGTTTGGCGCTTTCTGCACTTCTGTTTTTCAGCATTTGCACTTCATTTGTGACTAGTGATGAGCTTGTTCTTGAATTTGAGCAAAGAAGAATATTGAGAACAGAAGGAAAAAAAAGGGGAAAAGATGAATTATATGGAATTTTTCACTTACTGGAAAAAAAAATTGAATTCTTTATGGATTTTTTCCTCTCTTTTTCCCCAATGCCTGCTGTAATGGAAGGGAATGGAGGGGGATGCTAGGGGAAGGAACTAGTAAGCACAAAGGGTCCCGAAAGTGGCCAGGCTGTCAAATCACTTCATCGATCTGTCATTGCGATTACCTCATAAAAGACTTTGGGGATGTTCAAGTCTGCAAATCACAACTGGATTTTAATCCAGTTCAAAAAGAAGAAGAGGGCATCATATCTTCAATGAATCAGTGTTAAATTCATGAACTCTGAAAATAAAAAGAACCAAATTTTAAGGATGCATCTTCTGTGACTTATCACGGATTTTTTCAACTTCCACCGCAATTTGAAGTGAAGGTGTGCTTCTAAAGTTTGTTTCTGAGATCGTCTATCAGTGCTTCCACTCCTGCTGTTTTGCTGTCATTACTGTATATCTGTTATTGGCTTGATGAATGATGTCTAACCGGGGGGTGGTGGGGGTCTCATCCAGAATATCATTTAGATGTTTTGTCCTATCTTGCTCTGGAGGATAACCGTATTCAGTTCACTTCTTTTATTGTGTTGCGCTCTTGTTTGTGCATGTGTGCTTATACTTTGAGGCAGATTCACTATTATTATTCCTGGTGTTTATTAGACATGCTAACCTCATCTTGGGTTTGCAGGGACTAGCTTTTGAGCAGCCATGTCTGTCTTTGCATGTATTGCAAGCGCAAATTGTTCAATATTGGCTGACTAGAGGAATCAAGAGTGTCTTTTATGCGTTGGGTGGTCAACTCGCCTGGGACACATTTCTAGAGGAACCAAGCTATATATGCATTTGTTGGTCAATGCTAGTCTTTTCAGCTCTGCAGAACAGGTTTTCTTCTCAGATGGTTTTCTTTGGTTGAGGTTGTACTAATAGCTACTAACAGAGGGTCATGAAACTTTCGATCAACTTATGATATTCCAGTAGTCAAAGTTGGAAAAACAGCTCTTGCGTTTTCCTGTCAATGTCATGCAGGAATGAAGTTTGTGTTGTATATTCGTTTTTCTGTATTTTTAACCTCTTTTTCCGCCCTGGTCTGCCTAAATGGATTGGGTTTCACCTCTTTTTCCGATAGAATGGGAACAGACCCTTGCTGCTCAATATTTATCCTCTATTTTCTTCGACCTGATCTTAAGATCTCTCAGATATTACAACGTGCTTTTGCTGTGCATTTTGTTTTCTTTTTTTCTTCATTATTCAATTTTTGTTTTCTATGGTTGTTTAGTCTACAATATATAGGTACTATGATATAGAGGAAGATGGGATGGGAAGTTGGCAGAACCTGTTAAGTGTCCTGTTTACATATGACGAACACTTTTTTATCTGAACCTTTCGATATATAAGGTGTGCGCCGAAATTATTCATTTAGATGACCTGTAACTTATTACTACATCCGCAGCTGACTAAGAGAAAAGTCAGCAAACTCTAGAAATCGTTGATATACAGGAGAGTCCATGATTTGTGATCGTCAATGCGTATGTGAAACAGTTCTGCCGTCTCCGGCATGCAAATGGTAGAAGCGACAGGGAAAGACTGGTGGTTATGTGAAGATGCAGAACCAATCAAAGTCGTGAAGGTTGAGGAAGCAAGGATGAATGCAACTCTATGGGTGCATAGAAACAAAACTAGATTGAGCAATCAGTTTGGTACGGATTTCCAGGGATGTGAAAGATGGCTTTAGCACTGTTCCGGAAAATTGATATCAAAAGGAAATATAACAACAACCAAACCAATATAATCTCACAAGTGAGGTCTGAAAAAGATAGTGTGTAAGCAAACTTTACCCCTCATTACCTTGAAATCACTGTTAGATCAGCATTCTCACAAGTCATAATATTCTCAAGGAAATTTAGAAAATGTATACTTACAAAAGTCAGAATCAAGCTTTTTGCAGGTGCCGCGGCACGTGACATTAGTCTCTCATGACTAAAAATTACTGACGCAACTACAAGAAGTACCAACCACGAAAGAGTAAAAAATGTTTGTCAAAGAAAATGATAGAAATTTTATCTTCTTCGCTAACACACACATGAAAACTAGTAATCTTAAAACGAGCATGCTATCTATCTCTCTGATCTGTATCAACAGGTTACACAACAACAAAAACTTGCATTACACGGTGTTACTGGTAAATGCAAGATCACAGAGGAAAAGTGCCTATTCACACCCATGTCTTGTGCATCAACTTAGTCATCCTTTTTCAGTTTCAACTTTGATTCGACATCACCACTGTAAGGAGCCACGTGGTATGCATATTGCTGCATAACAGAAAAGAAAACCATCTCCACACAAATTAAAACATTCTGAATGGCTTCCTGAAGGTGCTCCACATCCAACCAAAAATGGTGAGATTTGATAACGCCTAACGCGACTAGAATTTTAACCAGCAACCCCTGCAAAAGTCGGAGATGAATAGTTTATTGCATCAGCGGTGGTAAAAACATATCTCAGTCAAGTAAAGCATCGAACAGAGAGAGGCTTTCTTACAGAAACAACACAGTGAAAAAACCAATACCTCATTTTCGAGAAGTTGAAAGAACTTCAATAGTAATGGCATGCAAGTCAAGAGGATGTTAACAGGATTCAATTTTTTAATGGTGGTGTTTTTGTATCCTTTGCTTGATGACTTGCTGTTTAGCAGGACTCATTTCTATTTTTTTTTTAATAACCTAGAAATCCCCGCGAGTCAGGCTCATGATTTGAAATTCAATGGATAATGGATCCACCACTATCCTTCTCCACTTAAATACCTGGTTGTTTGTCTTCGGCAGGGTTTGAACTCGTGATGTGAGCCTAACCTTTACATCACGTTGCTCTGCGGCAACTAACAGGATTCATTTGTGTTATCTTAGAATCAGTTCATTACAGTGATTCCATGCCTCAAACTCACACAACGGGTATCCACCCAACAATCAAACTTCAGAGGAGATGACTGGTTAAAGAATAACAATTTTATTTACTCCTAATGACATAACCTTTTTGAGGAGGGTGGATGCAGACATGTTAAAGACCTTTAAAGTTGCAGAAGAGGAAGTGTTACAAATTCAAGAAGAAAAGAAGAAAATGACAATCAACTGATGAAGCATAGGTGAAGAACAATCGTAGTAGTCATATTACACACGTACTTGTAAAAAAGAAGAAAAAAAGGAAATTAAAAAGAAAACTGGAAATAAAAGTTGTAAAGAAGAAGCGTGACAAATTAAAGAAGAAAAGAAGACAACAATAACAATGAATTGATGAAGCTTAGGCAAAAAAATATTCTTGGTCAAATACCAAATGATCCTATTCTTTTCCCTCCATTTTCTCTTCTTTTTTTTTCCACATGCTTCTTAACCAAATTCAATGAATCAAGACTCGAGAGTTCGCAAAGTGCACATTTCTGCAAGGAGCATCGCTTTACTCACAAGCCAACAAAACCCCGTTTCATAGTAGAAGAATGACTCACATACTTCAAACGAAAAGAAGAAGAAAAGTAAATTATAGAGAAAAATGAAAATAGAAGTTATAGAAGAAGAAAGATACTTCAATAAGAAAATAAAAAAATAGAGACAATGAGTTGATGAAGCATAGTGCAGAAGAATTTTAGTACTCAAATAACCTAATGGCCCTATTTTTCCCTCTATTTTCTCTTTTTTCTACTCTTTTCTAATCAAATTCAATGAATCAAGAGAGTTAACAAAGCGCACATTTCTGCAAAGTGCATCACTTCATCCACAAGCCAATAATCCCTCGCTTCATAGAAGAAGACAATTACTGACATACTTAGAATAAAAAGAAGAAAAAAATGTTAGGTGGGTTAGAGTCACACATTGGTTGGGGAATGGACGAGTGGTTTGCTTATATGGACTTGGGCAATCCACCCCTCATGAGCTAGTTTTTGGGGTTGATTAGGCCTAGGTGCCATATTTTAATATGATATCGGAGCCAGATCCATCCCTGTTTGGGCTCTCAGTCTACGCTCTAGTTGCACCTGGGCATGGAGACGGGTGTTAGAGTGGATTAGAGTCCCACATTGATTGGGAATCGACTGGTGGTTTGCTTATGTGGACTTTAGGCAATCCTCCTATCATGCACTAATTTTTGGGATTGAATTAGGCCCAGGTGTCATATCTAAATACTCTTTTTCTCTCCTTTTTAATCAAATTCAATGAATCAAGAGACCAATGCGCATTTCTGCAAAGTGCATTGCTTCAACCATGACCAAACAACCCCTCACTTCATGATAGAAGCAAATGACTCGCATAATTAGAAGAAAAAGACAATAAAAGAGTAAATAAAAGAAAAATAGAAATCTATATATCTACATAAAGGAGGGATATTTTCCCCGTGAGGTGACACACTCTAGGCTCTACATTCGTATTTCTCTTTTATCACATTTTTACACATCTTTTTTAATCAATTATTACTTAAATATATATTGTGAAATTTACATTACCCTTATTCAAAAATATATATATATTTTGAGATTTAAAAACCCAAAAGTCATTAATAAATTATAGACAATCGTTCCTAAACAGCCCAAAAGACACTAATCACTATCAAAATCCACAACTGTTGCAGAAGAGTTTTACATTACGCATACCATTCCTTCAGTTGGGTTCGTCTTCTTCTTCGTCTAAAATCACCCATCCTCAAATTCCTTCACTCATTTGTAATCTCTTTCTTTTCGAATATGAACTCTTATTCGAGTATCAATCAATATGTTCTAGGAAAAGCACGTCAAAAGATTTGGGTCGACAAAGCCTGGCATAAATATCAAAAGATGACCTATTTTTCCTGGTAATGTGAATGATTTAGTTATTTGGCCAGGTAAAATTCTGCACGGCATCTTTAATTTCTGGCACACTCTTTCTTATCCGAAATTAAATATTTTATACTTATTTATATAAAAGCCAAACAAGACATCAGAATTTAAGCATTCCACCCAGTTTTGCAATTCTTGTGCTGCACCTATGATACTTTCCCTCAATCC
>JACEIK010001751.1:81879-103574 GCA_018107945.1 Datura stramonium | reverse complement strand
AAGTTACTATATCAACTTAATATGATAATACAAAATATCTATATACTCTGTCGCATGCATAAAACTTAAAACTCTATTCTAATTTGTTCGAGAGTTCGCGGCTACTTCGTCACACTTTCGGATCAATTTCTGCATTTCTGTTACCTATACCAATTGTCTATATTAGTAATAAATTGAAGTATTTCTAAGTCAACTTAACCCGACCATGAAAATTATGTGTTGTTCTAGTCAACTTAATAAGCTATATTCCAATTTGCTCCATTTTACAAAACAGAGCATACCATACTATATAAAATAAAGAAAAGACATAAATTCGCATCAAATTTCATCCAGAAAGCTCTGAAAACTAAGCCATGTCCATACCACCAGGAGCATATCAAGAAGACTTACCGGCAGTTCCTCCATGGCTAAACAAAGGGGACAACGCCTGGCAAATGACCGCTGCGACCCTCGTTGGTCTGCAGAGCATGCCGGGCCTTGTCATCCTTTACGCCAGCATAGTCAAGAAAAAATGGGCGGTTAACTCTGCTTTCATGGCTCTTTATGCTTTCGCAGCTGTGCTCATCTGTTGGGTCCTAGTAGGTTATCGTATTGCCTTTGGCGATAAGCTTTTGCCCTTTTGGGGAAAAGGGGCCCCTGCTTTGGGTCAAAAGTACTTGACTGGACGAGCAAGAATGCCAGAGACGACACACTATCATAGCGATGGGACGACTATGGAATCTCCTATGCATGAGCCTTTTTATCCTATGGCTGCACATGTGTATTTTCATTTCACTTTTGCTGCTATTACTATGATTCTGTTGGCTGGTTCTGTTCTTGCTCATGAACATCAAAACTGGATGGCTTTGTTCCTCTGTGGCTTATTTGTTATACAGTTGGACTTTTAGCCTTTGGGGAAGTGGTTTTCTCTACCACTGGGGTGTTATTGATTATTCTGGTGGTTATGTTATTCATCTACATCTGCTGGAATATCTGGATTCACTGCCTTACTGGGTACAACTAATTATCCTTTTTTCCCTCCTTTTTTATTTTATATATATATAAAATTAATTCCTATAAAATTAATTCCTCCTATAAAACTCCGTTTTACTATGCCAAGACACGTTCTTGAGAGAAACAGATCCACAATTTGGAATAGAGGTGCCAAATAGGCAGTTTGAATTGAATTTGAGGAGGGGTTAAAATAGATTGAGTTAATAAATGGTTTGGTTACTGACTCACCCAAACTTGAACGGATTGGGCGTGTTGAGCTGAGTTTGATTTTGCCCCATAATTTGAAGTCAATCAGTTTATTTGGACTGGGGATGATTTAGAGCCCGATTCAAGATTTAAAATTGAAACAACTCATCCCATTGAAAATTTGAAATTTAATATTTTTTTGAAATTATGAGATGTTTTACTTATATATTTATGCTTCATATATATATATAAAGAAATGGTTGATTACATGCTCCATCTGCTACTGGTATGATCTATTACATGTGTATGCACTTTTTAAAGAAGATATACGTATACATGGTTCGAACTGAAAGTAGTGGATGCTTATCAACTTGAAATCTGCTTCTCCTCTTATTCTTGTTTCCTATATATGTTCCTCCAACATTCATATATGTGGAATAACGATTCTTATAGACGCGAGAAATTGCAATTATTGTTATTTCTCAACACTTGTGTATAGTACACTAATTGAGTTAATTGGATATCTTGATGGCAGGTTGGGCCAAGATTGAAGAGTGATAGGGAAAGGTTTCCACCAAACAATGTGTTGCTGATGCTTGCAGGAGCAGGGCTACTTTGGATGGGTTGGTCAGGTTTCAATGGAGGAGCCCCTAATGCTGCAAATGTAGCTGCTCCTTTGGCTGTGTTAAACACTAATATTTCTGCAGCTACAAGTCTTCTTGTTTGGACAACCCTTGATGTTTTCTACTTCGGCAAGCCATCCGTTATCGGAGCGATTCAGGGAATGATGACCGGCCTAGCTTGTGTAACTCCTGGAGCAGGTAGTTTCACTTCTTTATGATGCAGTTGCAAAAGAATTTCAGTTCAATGCATGACACTGGAAAAAAAATATTCATACAATCAGGATTTGGATTATAAAATTAATTGGTAACCTTATGAAAACGAAAACTAACTAGACAGACTAGGTCAAGTTATGTTGCAATATGTTTTACTTTGTTGTGTAACTTAAATCCCACAAGAAAAAAGCTTGCAATTGTCTCTTTTATTTATCGCTCGAATGGATCACCTATTGTCTAAAGTTCAAAAATATATTGTTGATCCCTCTTTTATTGTCCATTATGTAAAGTTTATTGCTATTGACAACATGTAAAACACCTAGATTAGGACAACTTAGGAGTCAAATTCCATCAACAATCGTGTGAAGTTACTTGAAAGATATTTTAAGAAAAATAAAGAATAATGCCCTCTCTTATATAGGAGCTCTGAACATCTATTTTTGGTTGTTATTTGTCCGAAGAAATCCTTTTCGCTATGTAATATTCTCTGCATACTATTTTATGTGACAGTGTTTAACTAGACAAGTAAATTTAAAAGAATTAAAGAAAACTTATGACATGTGAGACAAAAGTATACAAAGATCAAGACTTTCTATTTAAATGATGAGTGGTGAGAGTTCCACGTGACTTTTGGAAAATCTTAATAACTCAGTAGCTCAGTTAATGACCATTTGAACTTTCATCAATCCGATGAAAGAGTTGTATTCTTATCTTGTAATTTCCTCCCCATTTCTCCTTACCTACCTTCAATGTAATTTTCCTTTTTTTTTGAAAAAAAAACATGCCTTTTGATTTTAAATGTCCGGTATTGAGGGAGGACCCAACAAATCATGTGATTAAAAATAAAATAAAAATACTAATATTAAATTATTTTTGAAAAAAAGAGAAGTATATTATATAAACTTGGTCTTATTTAACCATGACGTTCTTAATTAACTAATGTTGTTTATTGATGTAGGAGTGGTGCAAGCTTGGGCAGCCATAGTAATGGGAATGCTTTCAGGAAGCATTCCATGGTACTCCATGATGATCCTCCACAAAAAGTCCACTTTTCTACAGAAGGTACAATAATTGTACTTCAATAATATTCTATTTTTTTTGTAAAGATTACTTGTCCTATATAGTATTTGGTTAATTGTTTTCATATATGGTTGTTGAAATTGAATAGTCTGTATGTCAAACTAAGTTGCTATAACCTATCCAACCTTTCCCCTCTCCCTACGGCTCTTAGCATGTCATACTCGAATGAAGGAGAAAAGTAGGTAGGCACTAAATAAGTTTCAACTAAAATGGCTTTTGTTTTTTTTTGTTGTTAGGTACACAAGCAAAATCTATAGTATAATGTTGACTGATCTCACATCGGTGGGTTAATCTTATTATACGATTTTAGGCAATGATGGTAAACTAACTTTTAGGGTTGAGTTAGAAGAGTGTGTTTTGTATAAAGAAAAATAAATAATGTTCTTGCTTATTTTATTATTCCAAAAATATTTATATATAATCTAGACAAATACTATAGGAGTGAGGTGGAATGTAGGGGGTTATGGGGATGGGGACTATGATTCTATGAACTTAAGAAGGGTAGGGGTGGCGTGCGATGTGTTATGGGAATGAACCAATTAACGTAGAATGTCACTTATGAAACTTGTTTTTTCCTACTCGGATCAGGAAAGTGACTTACTCTAAAACGGATTTCTTCATTTACTCGCTCCTAATAATAATAGGATTTAGCTCATATACACTGCAGGGTAAAGAATTGTTACACTATATATCAATGTATCTTTAAACTGTTTGTGGCAGGTTAACTGCCTTATTTGTCTAGTTGTTAATTCAACTTATTATGAACGGTTATCTATAGTTATATTTTTCAATGTAACATGATAGTTTACAAATTCTTTTAAAGAACGTACACCTATTTTGATAACTGAATTCCTTGTTGTATAATAAAAACAGGTGGATGATACACTGGCTGTGTTTCACACACATGCAGTGGCAGGACTTCTAGGGGGTTTATTAACTGGTCTTCTGGCAGAACCAACTCTCTGTAGTATTGTCCTTCCAGTCACCAACACAAAGGGTGGATTTTATGGTCGAAGTGGTGGAATTCTTTTCCTTAAGCAAATAGTTGCAGCTCTCTTCATCATCGGTTGGAACATAGTTGCAACGACGCTAATCCTACTTGCAATAAGGTTGTTTATCCCATTGAGAATGTCGGATGAGCAGCTAATGATTGGGGATGACGCGGTTCATGGAGAAGAAGCCTATGCCCTTTGGGGTGATGGTGAGAAATATGATCCCGCAAGACATGGTTGGCATGGCTCAACTTCCCCACCAGATACAACACAAACTGGTTTTGTCAATGGAGCTAGAGGAGTGACAATTAACTTATAACATGTTATATGGGTCAAGTTACACTGGCAAATATATAGTCTGTAAATTATACGTTCCTGCATTGACATTTCATCTGGTGCCCTGAGCCAATACATTTATTGGTTTACACTTTACAGGATTAGATTTGTACATTTTATAAGGTGCATATGGAAACTAGTGGAATTTTTAGAGAAGGCGTCTGGTTGTGAGGTGAGTGCAAGATATCCTGTAAATTCCCCCAGTTTGTACTCTATATATTTCATGAACTGATACAGTAAATTTTCTGTTTTATTATTCCCATTCTCTTAGCTATTATCATTCCGTTTGTCCCCCAAATTCTCAATCATCACATTTAGAAGGAGCTGAACTTTTGAGACAATTCAGCCATGAACTTGAAGCTTATCCTGTATATGGAAGTCTCTGCAAATGTTAAGGAAACCTAAACATTTGCAAGTATCATCGTGATACCATACCCGAATACTCATAAAATAACATACCTGAATAGGCGTAAATATTTGCAAAGTGTTATATGTTCACTATTTTTTCTAAACAGCTGGCTAAGAAAACCAAAATAAAATAAACACTGATCACATGCCCTATAAAACAGAATGTAAAACATTAAACTTCAAAGCTTATAGTCATTTTTCAGCAACTTTACTGGCCTTTGTTTCTATAACAAGCCTCAACTTACCTTGACCTCCTCTGTTTTTTATTCCTGCCACTCTTTTTGTGCTGACCCAAAATTCTGAAAAGAAGTCTATCGACGAGCTCGTTGTATTTTCGGCTAAGCAAAAGCAGCCAGGTTACGATGCCAAAAGACACTGAAGATCCCAAGGCAAAGCTTACATATTTCCCACCAACTGTTTCATGTTCAGAATGTCTGCTAGGGAATTGTGATGATCCAGTCGCTTTGGTGTTGCTGCACGTTTTCTTTAAAGGGAAATCGCACAGCCCTGTGTTCCCTTCAAATGAATCTACTGAGAATGTCTGAAGTTGGTTGCCTCTTGGAATCCTACCCGAAAGTTGATTAAAAGATAGGTTCAAGAAAGAAAGGAAGGTGAGACTCGCAAGCTCGTCGGGAATACTCCCACTTAGCTGGTTCGCTGAGAAATCTAAGGATTCAAGCTGAGTCAACTTTCCAAGGGCCTTTGGTATTCTTCCCGTCAAAGCATTGTGTGAGAAGTTAAGATGGTAAAGGGATTTAAGATTTCCCAATGTCTCAGGTATCTCCCCTTGAAAGTTGTTGCAAGAGAAATCAATGGATGTCAAAGCTACAAAAATTTTAACGATTTCCATCGAAAGACCTTTGAAAGTTAAAGTCACACTAACTTGATAGTATATGTTGCTATATTTAACATCTAAGTACTGGTGCTTTGGCTCTCGATTGCTGCTGCTTCGCATCATGCCTTCCAAGTTCGAAAAGTATTGTGGTAGCAGAGCTCCGCTGAAATTATTGTAACCAAGATCCACAATTTGAAGCCGTGACCAGGTTTGATTAACATTAGGACACTGGAGATCCCCATGGAACTTATTCGACCTCAAGACTAGTACATGCAAATCGGAAAATTTCTTCAACATGCATGGGAATTTATTTCTAATCTTGTTATTTCCAATATCCAAAACCTCCAGAAATCCACATCTTTGCAGGGATCCTGGAAACTTTCCTTCTAAGATATTGTTGCTGAGGTCTAAAGTTCTCAAATTACAATTCAGTGGAAATGTATCAGGAATAACGCCAGTTAGTTTGTTTCTCCTTAAACTCAACACTACGAGACGGTCAGCCATTTGGAATAGACATGGAGGTATTTTGTTGTGTATGGAGTTGTTTGACATATCAAGAAATTGAAGCTGATCTAGATTGCAAATGGAAGAGGGTATTGATCCCGTAAGTTTATTATTGGCAAGTGAAAAGTAAGTAATACTACTTGTCCAGTTTGCAAAGCGATCTGTGTCAGCTGGTAGAAAGGGTGGATTGCCCTTGATCCTGTTGGAACTCAAGTCAATGACTGTAGGAGTGGTAGATATATGGTAAGGTTTTCCTACAGACTCCAAAAGATTGTGAGAAAGATTCAGATACCCAACTGTCCAAACCCAGCTGGGTATTTCCCCTTTAATTTTGTTGTCTGAAAGGTCTAACTCGAACAACAATGATTGGTTTTTGAGATCTGGAAACTCTTGCAACTGGCATGAAGCCAACCTCAGGTTGCTTATCTCTACTGGAAAGGGAAATGAGGTTGAATTATTTTCAATTCTCAAGTTGTTGTAAGAAAGGTCGAGGGTGGTTAGCCTAGGAAGTCCCTTTATCGCTTCCATATTTATGGTCCCACTGAAGGAGTTGGAAGAAAGTGAGAGTTGGGAAAGCCTTTTAAGCTTAAAAATAGACTGCGGAATTGATCCATTCAGATGATTATTACTCAAATCAAGTGTATCAAGAACGGAGGAGGATGCATTCTGAAATTCATGGACTTCTCCACTTAGATGACTGTTCTGAACACTAAGGAACTGCAATAAGGGGAGGGAAAGGAGAACTGCTAATTGAGTTTGAGCAGAAGAAAGTGGACCATTGTTATTAGAAAGGTTGATGTGTTTGAGCTTCTTTACCTTATGAAAGAGTGGGATTGAGCCAGTAAAGCTGTTTAATGACAAGTCTAGATGAACTAGGTCCCTGAGATTTCCCATTTTTGATGGAATATGTCCACTGAAGTTGCAACTTCTTAAAACAAGCCGGGTCAAATTCTGAAGGTTACCAATTGAATCTGGAAGCCAACCGGTGAATTTCGTGTAGCTAAGCACTACCTCCCTTAATGCACTTTTCTGTGGAAATTCAGGTAAAGTGCCAACAAGGTTTTCATTGTATGACAAATCAAGCTCCTGAAGAGTTTGTACCTGAAAGATTTTACTAGGAAGTGAACCATGCAAGTTGCAGCTTAGGAGACTCAGGGTAGTTAGTTTTGTAAAATTTGCTAGAAGTTCAAGATCAATAGTGGACATATCGTTATGATCCAGACGAATGACTTCAAGGAAACCGAGATTTAGAAGGACGGGATCAAGAGGACCTGAAATGCCACAGCGTGTCATGCTTAACACTCTCAACTGAGGTAGAGATGAAGACAGAGCCCAGCACCACTCACTTCCATTCAAGTAAATATTTACGTCATCAAGATAAAGTTCTTCAAGATTTGTCAGGTTCCCGACCATTGTTTTCAGATCTGGGCTCTCAAGCTTTAAGAAATAGTTATAAGAAAGGTCAAGAGAGACTAATTGTGTCAATCTTGACAACTCCATTGGAATCTGCCCATCAAAACCAGCATATGACAAATTCAGGTACGTCAAGTTTTTGAGCTTATAAATTTCTGTTGGTATTTGAACAGCATCTAAGCGATTATACGCCAAATTCAGCTTCTCAAGATACTGAAGATTGAATAGACTGGTTGAATTATCAACTCCGCTTGAAATTGTTTCGTTGTCCAGTTCCAGAACAAGTACATGACCTTCCTGATCACAACTTACACCTGGCCACCGGCAACAGTCAGTGTTTTGATTCCATCTGACCAGTTTGGTTGACATAAAAGAATCGAACGTAAGGCCTTTCTTGAGTTTAAGCAACAACGCCTTTTGATCGCCCAAACAATGACCATACACCGGAGAAGTATTAGAACTAGTAGGAAACACCACTAGCGCAGTGATGAAAGAAAGTTGTAGAAGGAGTGATATTTTCATAGTGAGGCAATATTATGAATTGCAGTAGTAATGAAATTGATGATGAATTTCATATATACAAATGGAAACAGGGGGAAACAGATAATCTTGGCCGGCACTCACAAAGAAATATGAAGCAAAGACAAGAAATGAGCAACTAAGTTCAATGGGTTGCTCCAAATTTGATTTTTGAAAAAGTCAAGACAGCATCACTGTTTTGTCTAATGAGGTCCTACTCAGATGTTTTAAAATCCAAATAAAGTTGATGTTTCTGTCTTTTATTTTATGCATGAGAAGGCTATTCTTTGTTTCTCTCTGTAGTTTTCTGTTGACTTGGGAAGATCTGATCATCTGAAAACTTCCCCTAATTTACTTTGTCTGAAATATTTACACATCTTGAGCTTGTAATTGACAATGACACATTAAATTTTTACCAGAGCATAAGCTGGTGCCTTGCAATGCTTTGTTGTTTCTTAAATTCAATAAGATGTAAGCTAAGTTCCAAGGGTTACAACCAAAAGAACATCTATTTAAACTTGTTTCAAGACTGCTATGTTTAATCCGATTTTCTCTCATCATGCAAAAACAAGTGCAAGATATAATATAAATATCCTTAAATCCACCCCAGTTATTGTGAATTATGCCTTCACATGTTGCTGGGACTTCTCAAAAATATTTCCGGGTGTGTGTTGGATCCACCAGAAGTAATGCATTTTTGGAGAGTTTGCATCAACATAGAATTGCCTTCTCATAGGATATTTCATGATTTGAATGCAATGAATTTTCTGTTTAACATGCCCATTCCCTTAGCTGTTATCATTCCATTATTTTTCTACCAAATTCTCAATCATCACATTAGAAGGAGCTGAACTCTTGAGACAAAACAGTGAAATATTGAAAACCATTAGACTCATTTGATATATAAGAATACATTTGCCGAGTCACCCATATTTAATACCGATAAAATATGAGTTACCCCATGGATAACATTATTCATATTATCTAAAGCTACTTCAAAGATGTTAGCTTCAGGAAGAGTGTGTCACATTAAATACTGATCATTACATGTCCATAATCTTCTATAAACCAAACACTAACATATATATAAGAGATGAGAGACTAAGGGGTGAAAGCTCGGAAACAAAATGCCACGGATTCTCTAAATTAGCTTATGGCGGTTGGAATAGTGGGCGGACATAATGTTGCTTTTCATCGTCTCATCAAAATTGACTGAACTACAAGGCCAATAAAACAATGACTTGAGTTTCAAATCTTTTTTGGGTTCATTTTTTTTCGTTGTAAAAATGAACTTATATATATTATTAAAAAATAATTATGTATTTTTAAATTTGTAAATAATTGTTTGGGCAGAAACTATAATAATTTCTTTCTTTTAATTTGAGAATCGTTGCTAATTGGGGAATGAAATAATTTTTTGGTAATTATTTTCTTATACAAGAAATAGAATACCTATTTTATTGTCTCATTTATGTCCTAACAACTAACATGAGCCCACATAATTGTTGTGACATTCAACCTTTTTCATTTTTTAAACTATTTATTTTCTCAATATTGAACTCTCCAATCCATGAAAAACTTAATGAGTTACTATTGCTTACAATTTAAAATGAACAAAAGTTTCCTTTTGGTGTTTTTTTTAAAATTTCAAGATATAATATTTTGTAAATACTAATGCAAATGAAATTATTTAGACTTTGAAAAAGCATTTACAATAGGCTATTAATACATAATTTTACTTAAGATTTTTATTTTAAGATGATCCTATTATTGTTTCATGTTTATTGAAATATTATTATCTCTAACTTATTTATCTTCTATGGTAGTTTCACGATGTCGAATTTATCAAAAGTCAGATTTAATACACTTGACATCACTAAAAAAAAAATTATTTATCATGAGTCTTTGATGTTGAAATTCAGTTTGACGCTAAAGGTCTTGGAAATACTATTAAACAAGGAAATGATGCATAAAGTTAAGATAAAATGAATGTCAAGTTTTGCTTCATCATCATCTTCATGAAGGATTAAAAATTGAATACTTAACTGTGAAGGATCCACTTAAATTGTGGAATAATTTAAAGGATAGATATGACCATCTAAAACTTACGGTATTAGTGAAAGCTCAATATGAGTGGATACACCTTCTGTTTCAAGATTTTAAAACTGTAACTGAGTATAATTCTGGTATTCACAAAGTAAGTTTCATATTAAAATAATAAGGAGATATTATCACTGATAAGGACTTACTGGAGAAAATTTTTTCACTTTTCATACTTCAAATGTATTGCTACAACAACAATACTGTGAAAAGGATTTAAGAAATATTTTTGAATTAATTACATATCTACTTGTGGCTAATAAGAATAATACTTTATTGATGAAAAATCACGAAATCTATCTCACTGCATCTGCTCTATTCCCTGAAACGAATATTGCAGAAACATATGATCAGTCTCAAACAAGAAAAATAATTACCACGGCCGTGATCGTGGACATGATCATGGATGAGTATCATCATCATGATGAGAATAAACTGGAGAACAATAAAATTTCTCAAAATAATTCTTCAAGAGGTAAAGTTAATATATTTGTCACTGGTGTGGTATGAAAGGTCATTGAGCATATGTTTGTTATGCATTCAATCTTTTTATCAAATTTTATTAAGCCTCCTTTAAAAAAATAATGTGGAGGCACACTTGACCTTTTGAAATGACAATGATGAAGCAACTCCCTCAAACAAATATGATGATATTGAGACAAATCTTGCTTATAAAGATGATGACTTTAAAGGCCTCTCAAATACTACTCATTTAGAAGCTAAAGACTTCTATGAGGATATTAACTGAAAAACCGATCATCTCATTTGGGAATAAAAATTATAAGTAAAGTTGTTGTTTATTTTATGTTTGCAACTAGGTTCTTCTTCTTAAATGCTTTTGCATTTGCAACTAGGTTCTTCTTCTTAAATGCTTTTGCATTTGCAACTAGGTTCTTCTTCTTAAATGCTTTTTCTAATGCATCACGTTTTGCTAGTTTCAACATTTTTAGTGCAATTTCTTAAAGTTATGTATGTTGTTAATTTTTCAGTTTCTTATAATGTACCTTTTATTTTATTTTTTACGAACATGAAAATTCCCCCATCATCAGTTGAACCCAAGTCAATTACGATGACAAATGTTTTATAGATAGTGCTTCAACAACTATTTTAAGATACAAGAAATATTTTTCTTATTTAGTAATGAAAGAAGTCAATGTTAATACAATATCCGGTAGTACAAGATTAATTGAAGGCTTCGATAAAACTAATGTATTACTACCGGAGGAATATGATTGATAAAGAATTATATATATTGTAGTAAGTCTCAAAAAACCTTGCTAATTTTCAAAGATTTGCCAAAATGACTATCATATTGAGACTACAAATGAGAAATATCTTTATATTACTATAATGACATTGGGTAAGAAATATGTGCTCGAAAAATTACCCGCTCTTTCTTCCGGCTTGCAAATATTATTATGATTGAAACACATGTCATAGTAAATCAAAAGTTTAATAATTCAAATGATTTTGTTACTTGGCATGACCGATTGGGCCATCTCAATTCTAATATGAAGAGCAAAATAATTGAGAATTCACATGTACACTCTTTGCAGAACCAGAATATTCTTCAATATAAGGAATTCTCGTATGTTGTATGTTCTCAAGGAAAATTGATCGCTAGAACATTAACGATCAAAGTGGACATCGAGTCCTATGCATTTCTGAAACATTTAAAAGGTGATATGTGTGGACCCATTTACCCTTCATGTGGATCATTTAAATATTATACGATTCTAATAGATGTATCTACAAGATGGTGACATGTGTATCTATTATCAACTCACAATTTGACATTTGTGAGATTGTTTGCTCAACTAATAAAGTTAAGAGCAAAATTTTTATTATGCAATTAAGATCATTCTTTTTGATAATGCTGGTAAGTTTGCATCACAGGTCTTTAATGATTATTGTATGTCAACTGGAATAACTGTTGATCTCCGGTTGTTCATGTTCATACCCAAAATGGTCTAGTGAAATTATTGATCAAGCGTCTCCAATTAATTGCTAGACCAATACATTTGAGAACAAAACTTCTCATTTCAGTATGAGGTCATACTATTTTGCATGCAACAGCTCTTGTGTGGATCATGAACACAAAGTGTCATAAAGTCTCCTCATTACAATTGACTTTTGATCAGGAGCCAAATATTTTTCATCTTAAAATATTTATATATGCGGTAAATATTTCAATTGCTCTACAACAACAGACAAATATGGTCTCCAAAGAAGGTTAGATATTTATGTCGGGTATGATTCTCCTTCGATTATAAAATATTTAGAATCTATGATTAGAGATTTATTTATGACAAGATTTGCTAGCTTTCATTTTGATGAATCAATTACCCAATATTAGGGCAAGAAAATAAACAACTGAAAAAGAAAATAGATTGAAATGCATTACCACTATCGCATTTAGATGTTCATACAAATCAATATGAAATGAAAGTTTAAAAGATAATCTATTTGCAAAATATTGCACATCAACTATTAGATGCATTTACTGACTTATCAAGGGTTATGAAATCTCATATTCTAGCTGCTAATGATATAATTTGAGTTGGGGTGGGGTAGAGTAATCAATTAATATAAATGAGTATAAATCGCGCTTAAAAAGTGGTACACCAATTGATTCCAAAGATAAAAAAAATTATCAAAAAAAAAAAGGATCAAATAATCAAGAATGGTCATAATATGGAGGAAGCAACTCAATAAGAGAAGCGAGATATAACAATCGATAAAACCTCGGGAGAGGTTCATATACTTGAAAATAATGAAAATGAAGAGATCTCAATAAGTTACCGAAACGATATAATTGTTGATAATGTTTTTGCTTATAATGTTGCCATTGAAGTAATGCAACAAGATGAAAATCTTGAACCAAAATATGTCTAAGAATATAGACAGAGAAATATTGGCCAAAATGGAAAGATGCAATCCAAATAGAATTGGATTCGCTTGAATATTGGGAAGTATTTGCACTTATAGTCTGAACACTTGAAGGTGTAAAGCCAGTATAGGACACAAATGAGTTTTGTGTGAAAATAAAATGAGAAAAATAAAGTTGTAAGATACAAAGCACGACTTATGGCATAAAAATTTTCGTAAAGACCAGACATTGATTATATGGAGACATATTTCTCCTATGGTGGATGCAATCATCTTTAGGTATCTTATGCAATCACCTTCAGGTATCTTATAAATCTGACAGTTCATGAAAAACTTGATATGCATTTAATAGATATTGTTACAACTGATTTATATGGCTCACTAGATAATGATATTTTTATGAAAATTTCAGAAGAATTCAAAATACTAGAAGCATATAAAGATTCTCAAAAAACTTGTTCAATAAAATTTTAGAAATCTTTATATAGATTGAAACAATCAGGATATTTGTCTTATCAACATAAAGGTCGATCTTAGATAAGCTAATTATTTACATGTGGAGGTACATTCATATCATGGTGTTTAACTAAACAAACTATTGTTGTTACTTCTTAAAATCATGCAGAGATAATATTCATTCATAAACAAGTCGAGAATGTGTTTGGTTGAGATCAATAACTCAACACATCCAGGAAACATGTGGCCTTCTTTTGAAAAGAGATATTCCAACAATATTATACGAAGAAAATACTACATGCATAACTCAACTAAAAGGGGGATAAATCAAAGGCGATAAAATAAAATATATTTCACCAAAGTTCTTTTTTTACTCATGATATTCAAAAGAAGGGTGAAATGGATGTTCAATTAGTTCGCTCAAGTGATAATTTAGCAGATATGTTCACTAAGGCGTTGCTAACTTCAATATTCGAGAAACTGATATACAAGATTGGGATGCGCCGTCTTTGAAACATAGTGATGTTTTCATTAAAGAGAGTAAAATACTCTTTGCATTCTTTTTATCTTAATCAAAATTTTGTCCCACTAAATTTTTCTAATAAAGTTTTCAAATAATATGTATTATGAATAACTATGTATATTTTTTCTTTTATTAAAATTTCTTTGTATATGAATATCCAAAGGAGAGTATGTAACTAAATCAAGTAGATGTCCATGGCCCATGGGACTCACTTCCAATGTAGCAAACTTATTCCTCCGAATTTTGAGGCTTATAAAGAGACTTATATTATAAGATAAGGAAAAGTATCACTCTCTCTTTCTCTCTCTGTTTTTGTCAGTTTATTTTATTACATTGCTTTTATTTTATAACAAAATTACTCTTCTTCTTCTTTTTTTTTCTTACTGTAGAAATTACTCCAAATCATCTTCTTCTTTTTTTTACTGTAGAAATTACTTATGATTTTTTTTTAATTATAGGATAAAATCAAGCTTCTCCAGAGTTGGTACATGAAAGATTTTACTAGGAAATGAACCACGCAAGTTGCAGCTCCAGAGAATCAGTTTTGTAAAATTTGCTAGAAATTGTGGATCAAATACTGGACGAGTCATTATGATAGTTCTTAGCCTCTAATCACACTTAAACTTCATATGCTTGTGTGGATAGCTACCGAAAGGGTGAGACAGATGACTGAAAGAAAGCTGTACAAGATCTGCTAGGTGTGTTTTAAGATCTGGGCTCTCGAGCTTTAAGAAAATAATCATAAGAAAGGTCAAGAGACACTGATGTTCGGAGAATTAAGTAAGTCTTTGGACATGCAATTTCATCTGGTGATTTGAAATCAGAGATGAAATCAACGATTGCACATGCGATTTCATCTCATGATTTCAAATTATGAGATAAAATTATAAATTTTCAAAAAATCTTGATTTAGAATTTCAAATCATGAGATGAACTTTTTCAAATATAAAATTTGATCCACCATTTTATATTTACCACCCATTTATTTCAGATGTAAACAAAGTTTGTTGTTAGTATAATTACTCTTATCAACCTCTGTCAACCACGTGAGAAAATTATATTAAAGAGTAGTATACTATAATTTATGTTCAAATTAACTTTTGATTGAACTAAAACTCGATCAATAAATATTGCATTTTTTAAAAATAACTTTGTAATAGTACACTATTTACAATTATCTACAGATTGGCATGGCATAATAGTTACACTGAACTCATGTTTGGAAAAACAATCTATAAAAGGAGGTTAGAGACATACTAATGTGGCATGTTTTTGAGGCCTTCATTCCTATTTTTCTTTTTTCAGGTTTTTTTAACTATTTTTTTCTTTTTAAAATTATTTATTAACACATTTATTTAATTTTTGTTGTCATCTAATGTTATCTAATTAAATGATTTAATCTGATGAGAATTCAATAAATAGTAAAAAAAATAAAAAAACCAAAGTAACTGTCGCATTATTAGATGATAGGTTAATATTCCTATAACTTACCTCCATTACTCCTCTACCAATATGTAACGACCCATCCGCTAGAATTTTTCCAATCAGGGTGAAGTTCCCGGAACTAAAGGGTCAAGTAGTGTGCAATCTCGAATTGATATGAGTTAAGAATCGGGCGGGCCCAGGCATACGTCAGCTGCAGCGGACTGTTCTCCACCATAGCGGAATTGCTGCGGCGGGCAACGCGGACCAGAACTCCATAATCATGTCCCAATTAGGATTTAAAAACCTATTCTTTCAAAAGGGGTCAAAACAAAAACGCCCAAAATGGGAGGAAGACTTTTTGGAACAAGAAGAGAAATTAGGAGGATAGAGGAGGCAAAAATTCACCCTCTGACTCTCTGCAAGAACACAGGACTTGGTGAAAACATACAACTAAGGAACGTCTTGACGAAAGCTTGGCGCCCAGGTAGGCTATGACTTATTCAAATTGTGTTAGACTTTGATTTTTGTGAACATGTATGTGCATATACTTGTGCAAATCGTAATATTCGAACAACTTTAACTATGCAATTTTTCTATAACATAAAACATTCAGCTTTACACGATATTTTTTATATTTTAACTACATACGATTTGCTAACTGGTGAGCATAGGAGTGAACCTAAACTAAAAACAAAATAAACTAGAGCAACTTTATCTTTTACTATATATAAAGAAATTTACCTCCCACAACTACTTAATACATTAAATTACTAAACATAAAATATTTTTCTGTACTTACAAAATTTAACAAATATATTACAAAATATAATTATTTTTTTTAAAAAAAAAGACTATCTGTCTTCTCCTCATCCTCCTCCTTCTTTATTCTTCGTCTTTATTTTTTCAACTCATCCTCCTCCTTCTTTATTCTTTTTTTTATTTTTTCTCAACTTAATATTTTTTTTATAAAATTAATCATTAAAAATATATCATAAAAAATTAATTTAAACTTTTTAAAAAAATTTTTTTAATTTTTTTAATTTTTTTAATTTTTTTATCTTTTTCTTTTGTTATTATGTTTATGTTTTTTTTTGTATTTTTCTTCTTTATTTCTCCAATTTATCAAAAAAATATATATAAATTAAAATCTCAAATTCCATCATTGATGAACTTTTTAAAGCTTCAAAGTTGAAATTTGATTTTAAAAAATTAAAATAATTTCATATTGAATTTGATTTCAAAAATTTGATAACATCTTAGGAAGTTTATATTTCAAATTTAGAATGATTTGACGTAAATTTGATGTGGTTTCGAATAAAACTTCAGATTCAATTTCGAATTCCACCATGAATGATGCTTGAAGCTTCAAAGTTGAAATTTGGGTTTGGAAAATTAAAATAATTTCAAAATGGGTGTGGTTTCAAAAAGTAAAGAACACTTCGGGGAGCTTATTATATATCAAATTTAAAATGATTTAGTGTAGATTTAATGTAATTTTGAATAAAATTATATGAATTTAGGTTTATATTATTGTGGTTGTATAAAATTTGTACAAACGCGCTTTACCCCTTTGGTACATTACCTGTGCTTTCCACCGTTTGGCATTTTTCACTAAGATTTTTACCGATTTGGTGCAGAACTCATTTATGAGTGGTCTTTTAAATTGCAAGGATAATTCATTTAGCTCGATATTTTAGTGAATTCTACAAGTGTATAAATTGTGAATTTTATATTTATTCATGTCTTAATGATTTTTCACATATATAAATCTCTTAGCATGTTATTTATTTATATATCTCTTGCATGTTATTTATTTTGCTTTGCAGTGTTTAAGTCTGGTAACTGAGTTAGAATACACTTGCGAAACAGAATTGACTATTTTTTCTTGGATCAGAAAATTTAGTTAAAATTTAAGTTAGGAGACCCAAATCACTCCCTCCCTTGTGTCTATTTAGATGTTAAGTCTATCACTTGTTACTGGTAATATATTTCCAAAATGGTGCTTGATGACCCTTGAAGACTATCTCAGCCCGCGCTGGAAGACTATTTCCAAAAATATTTGAAGTCTACCTTAGCTTGTTACGTGTGGGATTTGCTTGTACTTTTTCCTTTTTTCTTGCTCTTTTTTATGGATTAGGAATTTGAATGCCGCATTCAAGCATAAAATTATTAGTCGTACGCTGTCCAGGGTTACCATTTTTTCGTGTAGGCCATGAATGTTGATTTGACATTTGAGGGGGGATGAAAATTTTATGTAGGCAAATTTTCTAAGTCGGGGACAGAGTACACCTTATGGACTGGTAGACGTAACCCTTATTCTCATTTAATCAAGAAATTCACGAGGGCTTACTGTCTAAAATCTGATGAATAATGGGCTCGTTCTGTTCCTCTATATCCTTTTCTGCAGAAATATTAGATTTTGGTATGCAGTAAGATTCGAACATGGGGCATGGATCGAATTCACATACCACCCACTGTGCTTTTTATCACTAGACCAGAGTCTGAGGTCAATCAGCTGGCTGGTAGGTAAATTACTTGATTTTGAAGCTTCAAATTCTGATCAAGCTCAAGAATTTACTTTTCTAGTTACAGAATATCATCCATGTCATCACATGACAAGGTGTCAACTTCACAGAAGGCATAACAAAAGCTCTGTTAAATGAAAGAGACAACATTCCCAAAATTGAAAATTTTATGAACAAGCAACACTAGCAGAACAATGTGATGGAAACTAGAAATTAAAAATGAGACGCAACATGGGAATTTGCCAACTTGCAGAGTAGTTGCGGCAGTGATCTGAAATTTACTATGAACATCCAGACATCTTACTGGGGATTTGGTGGACGACTATTAGCTGCCGAGACTCTAGAACCCCATTCAAGCAGCTCTTTGCTAGTGTCATCCTTGTGAACAATCACTTCAATGAAGCACAAGCAGTCTTTCTTGGCTTCAGTAGCAGTTTCAATTGCTTCCACAAGCTCCTCTTCGCAACGAACCTAGGACATGAATGGAAACAACGATGAAACAAAATTACTTCAGTTGAATAATTCTTTTAACTCAACTAATATTATTGTTGGATAGTGAAATTCCTCACCTTTGTTGTCCAACATTTTCCTTCCCCGTTGTGGATTGCATCGACAAGTCCAGTGTAATTCCAATTCTTTATCACATTGTAAGGTCCATCGTGGATCTCAACTTCAATTGTATAACCACCATTGTTTATCAAGAAGATGATAGTCCTCTGCCCACATCCCAGCATTGTTGAAATATCCTGAGCAGTCACCTGCAAGTATTTGCCATGCAAAATGATAAGAACACAATGCAATAGATAAAACTCAACGAATTCATTGTGTTGAATTCAGTTCACAACACAATCTAATTACCTGAAAACTACCATCACCAATGAAAGCAATCACCCTCTTTTCTCGTGTTGCTTGTGCGTAACCAAGAGTTGCCCCAACGGACCAACCAATAGATCCATACTGCATTTGGAACTCATACCTGAAAGAGAGCCAAAGAATAAAATAAGTCAATATGATGAACTCGGAAGCAAATGCCAAATGAAATACTTGGCATTTCACATTTGTCCTTTGGAGCTTACCCACATCCCTCGGGCAGTTTAAGCTTCTGACAATTGAACCATGAATCCCCTGTCTCAGCAATCACAGCAGTGTCACCAGACAACATCTTCTGAACGTGCTGAAAGAGAACATTAACTCTCAATGCCTCTTTAGGTTCACACTTGATAGGATGTCCCTCTGGAACATAAATTCTACGATAATTCTCATATGCAGTTGGGTTGTGCTTTAGCCTCTTGGCTAATGCGACAAGGAAATCCTTCATTAGAACACAACCAAATGCAGGCCCATTAGCAATAGTCACACGATCAGGCTGTACAATGATGGCTTTCTCTTTCTTGAGAAGCAGCGAATACCCAACAGAACTATAGTCATTAAAAATAGGTCCAGCAAACAAGTAAGCATCAGCAGATTCCACAATTTCAGCACAGAAGGCCGTGCTCACTGCACCCCAATAAGTTCCAATGAAATGGGGGTGGTGTTCTGGAACCATCCCCTTCGCTGATGGCATCACTGCAACAGCATATCCACTTGCATTCGCCAATTCAACAAACGCATTACACGCCTTCGCAACACGCATTTTTGGCCCTCCCACAATGACTGGTTTGACAGCTTTGTTTAAGAACTCTGCAGCTGCCTCCACTGCTGCTTCCAAACCCATCTTGTTACTCAATCTAAAACCAAGAAAAACCATACAAGTAAACACCTTTGCAACACTAATTGCAAAACAGAACCATCACCAAAGAAGATGCTCATGTGTCACAACCTATACAGTACCTTGTAATTTTAGAACAATCTACATGGTACTCTCTTTAATTTAAGACATTTAAAAAGCTTGACGACATTCCTTTGTACTCGTACGACTTTCAAGAATACAAATAGGTTAACATATACAAAACTGGATTAAGATAGGGCGTTTTCACTACTAAACTGAATATTTTCCTCAGAGAAAACATATAAATCAAATTAAACTAACATCTTAAACTTTCTGGGGAGTCAAATGTTGTCATAAAAAAAGGGTTGGAGGGACTAATTTATTTAATACAAAAGATCCCTACATACATGAGGAAAACAGAGCATAATAAAGAGAACAGAAACGAAAATTCTCAAAATTATAAACCTGGGAGAGATGCAAAATGGAACAGGTTCGCGGCTAAAAGTGGGGTGTGGAATCCCCGGCAAGTTACAGCTTATGCTTATATAAACCGGCTTACTCTCTTTCAATGACGTAGAGATCGCTGTATCGATCATTTCATGTGCATCCTCTAAGTTATTCACCACTGCCTGAAAACCCAAAACACACACAAAAAAGATCAATCAACTACGCCTCAATCCCAAACATTCATATCAATATCGCCCTATTCGGACCCATTTCATTCAAATCTGAAGCATCTAAACTTGTAACAAGCTATAAACGTACCTGGTAGCAAGTGACAGTTTGAAAGCAACGAAGCTCTTGACTAAAATCGGGCAATCCAATAGTATGATGAAGGACTCTGTTAGTCCCATAATCGTTAGAATTAGGGCCACCGACAATGCAAATCAGAGGAAGATTCTCGCTGTAAGCACCAGCAATAGCATTCAGAACGCTAAGTCCACCAACAGTGAAAGTAACAGCACATGCCCCAACACCACGGGCTCTAGCGTATCCATCAGCAGCGTATCCGGCATTTAGCTCATTACAGCACCCAACAAATTTAAGCCCGGGTTCAGCGATTAGATGGTCCAGCAGTGTCAGGTTGAAGTCACCGGGAACACCGAAAACATCGGTGACGCCGACTTGGACTAAACGGCGCGCTAGATGACGACCCAGTGTAGATTCCGGCGAGTTGAACGGAACGCTTGGGGTGTGAATGGTTACGGCGTTACCAGTCGGCAAGCAGCCGACATCGTTATGCGGCGGTTTACACGTGTCGATTGCTCCGATCTTCGCATCCATGACAATTCAAGAATCAGTAAAATATACAATTTGAGTATTTCAGAAAGTGATAGAAATGAATGATGACTGATGAATACTACTTTGAGTAATTTATTGGTATATATATAAGAGGAAAAAAATGCTTTCCAGAAAAACAAGGGGCGGCTCTGGGATTTTGTTTTTGTTGGTGTCGGTTTTACTACTCCACCATTCTCTAAACAACACATGGAGTTGGTGGTTTAAGGGAAAGACAGTGACTGGCTTTCATAGAGTAGGAGAATATTTTTAGAAGGGACTAGAAAATGTTGATTTGAATTTTGGCAAATGAAAAGGTGTTTGTATTTTTGAAAAGAGATTCCAAGGACTAGGGAAGGTTTTTGTCAAACGAAAAATAAAAAGAGTATGTGGAATTAAAGGAGTACACATCGAGTTCAAATACGCAATATGTAAACTTTGAGAAATTGTAGTAGGAACGTATATTTTCTCTTTTAGTATAATTTTACAATGATTTGTCCCTTGACGAAAAAGAAAAAGAATTGTTTCACAAAGATGTGTTTCGACTTACTTGCATGAGTTTTACTGCATCTAATATTTTTTTTATCTCTTGTTGATGCAATATCGAATCAATCTATCCCTCAAGAATCGAACAAAAATCACATATTTACTTCTTGATCTATTCTACTTGATAAGAAGTTATTTAATAG
>JACEIK010001751.1:64497-79469 GCA_018107945.1 Datura stramonium | reverse complement strand
ATTTATATTTAGCATTTACGTCTATAATAAATTTTAATGCAGTCTATACTAATAACTTGGATATATCATGATTTATAATAGATTTCAATTCAATCTATAATAAAAGATTTGGATGTGATTATGAGTATTCCTATTGGGTAAAGCGACGCCTTATAAATTGCTCATGGCCACATCTTGTCAGGACATATCAAAAGTGTGTAATGAGTGACAATAAATTTTAACTTAGTCTATACTATATAAACAACCCGGACTTGCTTATGTTGCATTCTGTTTAGGTGAAGCGAGGCCTTATAAATTACTCCTGAACACATCTTTTCAGGACAAATTTTAAAAATCTATCGCAATCTATAATAAATTGTGACTCAATCTATATTAAATGACCTGAATGTGTTTATATACATTTGATTTATATTAAACCACTCGTATATTATTACTAGTGTATTTGCTCACACTTCGTGCTATCTTAAAAAAATTTAAAATATGATTAAATATTAATTTTAGATTTTTTAAAAATAATTTAATTTTTCTTAACAAAAACTACTTTTTCATGTTTTTTTAATGATTCATTTAGGATCTTATATAAAATATTTGAGAAAGAATATATGAGAAATATCCAAGTTAAATAGGAGTAACCNCCACTAATCAATATATATGAACTTGAACTAAATTAAAATATAAAAAATTAAATAAAAATTAAATAAATAATGATTATGTAAAAATCTATATAATATGTAAATATAAGATGTCGTCATTTTTCAATTCACATCACCTTATTTTTCGGACTTAATTCTTGAAGAATCCCATAGGCACAACAAAATTACGCATGTTACCTTGATAGAAAGTAAATAAATGACAAAAAGCATCAAAGGAACCAAATACTCCATAAAATGGCAGTAAAACATACACCAAACAAAGCCCTCCGTATTCAGACTCTGCGATATAATTTTCACTAAGAGAATTCTTGATTCAGTTCTCCACCTTAACGACAGAAAAATACACTACTATTAACACACTATGCAATTAGCAAATTGCACCAACTACACAACAGATAAATGAACACACATAAAATCTTTATGAATGACTATAACCTAATAAACTCCAAATGTCGTTCAATTAAATTTAGAACTCACTTCTTTTTCAAAGAACAAATATGTGACTTATTTTTCTCCAACTAAAAAAAACAAAAATCAAAAGTTTTGCCAATTTTTCTCTGTTTTGATTGAAATCAATTAATTTTCTGTGTATTTAATATTTTTTCACTTGTCTCATAACTACGGTATCAATTTCAAAGTTTAGATGAGTAATTTACCTGAATTTCAATTAGTGTATCGATTAATACAGTTTACTAACCATAATTATAGGGGGTAAGAGAGCTCAAATTTGCAGACTTTTAGGCTTTTAACACAGAGATACTGTGGACATAATTTTATGAGAACAACGAAGGAAATTATAAAGAAGCCTATAGATTTTCGATCGTTTTTACTGAAATCGCACTCTCATACAGTCCCTGCAATCACATCCTTAGATAAAAAATTTCAATAAATTTTAATTATTTGTCACTAAATATTGTTTTAAGAAGACACACTCATTTACACTATATTCATGTGTTGCTCTCAAAAGCAACATTGCCAGTTGAACCTATTCTAAGCTTTCAGTGAATGATAGAAGCAAGTAAAACAATCTAAAGTAGTATTAATATAAGGAATCACCTCAGTAAATATCGAGGCGGCTTAGCAAACCAAAGACTCTGAGCTTATCGCTCTCCTTTTTTTAGAGTGTTGATGGTTTTAACTAACTTGTTTTTTATATATCTTTAATAGTGCTCTGCACTATAAAAATGAGAATTCTGAAGTTTTAATGATTGATTGACAATAATTATGTGTCTTTGGGGTTATCCATCAAAAGAATAACATGATAGCAGTTACAACTTTTCATTACCCTCTCTTAATTGCGGAATAACTAAAAATAACTGGGAATGTCAAAAATTAGATAATTAAGAGAGAAAAAAGGCAAAAGAATCCTTTCCCTTTTATCATCTATTCTTAAACCAAACAGGATGAATAGTGCTTGACTGTTGTGTGAGATAGTATACCTGAAAAAACTGGAACCCCATTAAAGGTCTCCTGAGATGAATCCTTTCCCTTATATCTTTAGAAGAGACAACAAAGTATGATCAACTTAGATCACTTACATTTTAATAAACAAAGTCATTTTTGGCATAAGTAGACACCTGAATATGATCCTCAATGAAATATCACAAAAGATGAGGACTCTAACCATTTTACAGGCAAAATTTATGTCAAAATACTTTATTCTGTAATTAAAAATTGGTGCAGCCAATATTTTTTATAAAAAAATAAAGTTCTTGGACAATATAAAGAAATTTACTGACCGGAAACTATCTTTTCATCCAACTTCAAAACAAAAGCATCTTCTGCTTATTATAAATTTATCCCTGACTTAAAATAAAGCTCTATCATTAAGTGAAAAACGCATGCTTCAACATTATCATTATTCTGATAGAAATGCAAAAATAATAATAATAATTGATTATTTAGTGAATCAATAACACATTCAACGAACAAAATTACAATTGAACATTTAAATTGCTAATCAGGTCAAGTATAAAAGTAAACAAAAAATAAAGAAAAGAAGACAAAGAAATAAAGTTGTTAAAATTTGCAATCTCTCTTTACTTAAAAGTATGTTTTTAATTTCTAATGATGAAGCCATATTTTTTGCACCTAGTTAACTTTTAATGCACTCGTGAGATTTCTATCAGCATATGTTTGGATATTATTTGTAGAGAATTATATTTTATTTCAGGTTCTTTGTTTATATATGCCGCACTTCTATACTCAGGGATTTCCAACCAAAATTGTTGCTATATCAAACACAATCTATCATTCACTACATATTAAGGAAACTGCAAAAATTTGTATTTAGTTTTAAACACAAAAGTACAGCGAATCTAATAAACAACTGTTATCTTTTTTCAAAAAAAGGCGAGCAAGCAATGCTTAAGAGAACCTACAATGTAACTCATTATAAGAAGCTTTTAAATTTCATCATTGTACAAATTAAATTAGATTAATTAGTCCATAAAACTTTTTCTAAATTCAACTTGTGTATGGAGCTTTACATGCAAATTAGTGGTACTAATAAGAAAAATCAAATTCTAGTCGTGAAAGTTAGACATAAACCATGATTCAACACAAGATAATCATAACTTGGCTTTTAGCATAGAAGATAACATGTCAGAACAATCTTGGAATACTTAATATTTTAGTAAAGAAAACATGTAAGCTAAAAAAGGAGAATAGAGTAACTAAGGCAGAACACCTCAGAAAAATCATCTACAAATAACAACTCGAGATAGATCTACAACAAATAAATATTTAGACTTTTAACATGAGACAAATATTATCTAATATAAGCTTCACAAAAACAGTTAACTATGCCAATACAAATCTCGCACACAAAAGTACATATATACTTATTGAAAAAGAATATCATATCACTCAATTATGTCTCAATCTCAAAGTATGTATGATCAGCAATATAAACTCCGCCTCCTTCAGATTCGTTTCATTGCACTACTAATAATTTTGTCTTTTAATGTAAATTAAGCACCAGAGATATAAGCAATTTGGATGAATAGATCATTTCAATTTTCTTTAATTTTCCTACAACCAAGTATAGTTGTATACAAGTTCTTGTGATTAAGATTCAAGTGATCTAGTCTATTTTTTTTAAAAAAAAAATCATATTCCTATACTTCTATCATTTTCATCATTTTTACACATACATAAAAGGAAAAAATTATTTTAGGTTTTACCTAATACCTATAAGTATATTTTTGTTTTATATATTGACTTGTCTTCATTTTTAAGTAGAAAAAAATCGGCAGAGCAAAATAAAAAGCAAAATTCAAAAAAAGATAATCAATTGTTTGCACAATTGAAGGTTAAAACCATATGAAGTATCAAACATGTCATGGCCGACATATGAACGGAACAAATATATTAATTTTAAGCGCAAAGTTAAGTATTTTTATGTTTACTTCCTGCAAACCAAAATAATATATTTACAACAAGCCAGACCAATATAATAACGTTTAAAAATCTTTAGATATCTAAAGGATATAAAAAGTCAAGAAGACGACCAAGGATTCAAACTCATGTCATACATCATAATGCATGCAACAGTAACACTACCAGCTACAATCCTCTTCTCATGCAACCATGCCAAGAGATCTGCAAGTTGAGTTCCACTTTCATCCCCTCATCCCACCCAAAGATATCTGCAAACGAAAAAAAGAAAACATAAAGAATATGCTAAAAAGCACACAATAGTCATTCAATATAATACACGAGATAGTAAGTATCAGCCAGAATCACATTCAACAAGACTCTGGTGAGTTTTTCATCATAGACAACTACAAGCCTCCTATCAAAACAGTAACCATACAACTTCACCAAATTTGGATGCGTATTTGCTTTTTCATCTATGAGTAACTCGATCTCATCTTACAAAAGAACCTTTGATATCATTTAACCAACAACAACAAAAATAAATAGACAAGAATCAAATTCAGACCTATCTCGCGAACATACACAAAATTTATATAAACAGTGAACATGCTCTCTTTCAATGACATGAGATAATCCCATGTCTTTACAAGAGCAGGTTGTTTTTCAGATCCTTCAACAATGGTGCCATGGAACAGTCTTCCTAAAAGAGTCTCCTGAATTTCCATAACAGTCTTGGAATAACTAATAGCTTGCAAGTCGGAAAAGTTGTAATGCTTCACCTCACCAATTATCATTGGCTCAAAGGAGAAGTTGAAATTGCATTTTGGCAACCAGAGAAGAATTAATAATATAGTGACTTGTTAGATCTAATTTTATATTCCCAAACACTAGCGGTTCTTTTTAGCAATTTTATGGTAAAAAATAATTGCTTGCACGTAAGGAGTTTAAATATAGGGATGGAATTTCAAACCTTTGACAGTTGTTCCATAATTTGTAAAAGGAGTTTAGCAGTTTGTCAGCGCAGGCATCATCCTTGAAAACAGTGAAAACATGGGGGCACCAATTGGGAGATAAGTTCTCTCTGAGAGAAACATTACCAATTTTTTTTTAAAAAAATGAAGAAGAGGAAAAGGGAAAGGCCTTGAAAACATTAATTTTTTTTAAATTATGTTTGCATATAGTTGTGACTCTCCACATTTATTTTATTTTATTATTTTTTTGTCCTTCTTTTTTTCAAGAAAAATTGTAAAAATTTGTGGTAAAAAATAAATTTGAATGCTGATTTCTGAGGATGCCATGTAGGCGGATTTATATTTCTCTTTTATATTAATATATAGATTGGTGTCAAGACCCAAAAAAACTCTAAATATGCATTTCCCTTGTTAGAAATTATTATTTTTGACGAATAAATGATGATTTAATAATATGTTAACTAGATATTAATATTGATCAATGTTATGATTATTGAGATGTTAATGAGTCATTTATTACTAATCTCAACTACAAGCGCTTACATTGTAATTCTTGAATATTGTAGTATTTGCAATATAATTATGGAGCCCACAGCCTGTTGTGAGCATGTTTTACCAATGACAATATAGGGTCTTTTTTTTTTTTTGGTAAACCCAATGACAATATAGTTAAGAACATTTTATGTTTGTTCACGTATAGTTATGCCACCCATTTTAAAGTTATTATATATAATTATGATCAATATATAACAAGTCATCACACAATCTTTTCATCAACATATTCATAATATTATTCATTAATTATCATTATTTTAGATCATCATTACGTTAACTGACCAATTTCACGTTGTTGACATATTATTTAGTCATTAATTTCAGTTTGTATACTTTGGATTGTTACTTTTCTTATTAAAAATTTATTTATTTTAATAAAAAAAAAAACTATTTAGGTTGCAGTTTATTATAAATCAGTAGACTATTTATAATAACATGCAAATTAAAGTTATTGTCCATCTTCAAACTCAAACTCAAACTCAAATATGAAATTTTATTCAAAATCATCTTAAATTTTCATTAAACTCCTTCAAAATTGAGATATAAACTCTTCCAAAAAGGACCCAAACAACAACACCCAATCCAGTTGGTTTAGTATAAATCAAAATGCTACATAAGACTATGCAGACCTGGTAATACAAGGTGGTTTAGTATCATCAAATACAACATAAGCACCTTCAAACTGTTTAGTATAGACTGAATTACAATCTTTAATACACACTTTTGAAATTCGTCTTGATAAAAAAATCGTTATAATTGAGAGCAATGTATAAGATGTTGTTTCACCTAAAGGGAATGCAACGTAAGCATATCTGAGTCGTCTAGTATAAGCTGGGTTAAAATCTATTATAGTTGATAACACACTTTTGATATCTTCCTGAAAAGACGTCATGACATGAGTAATTTATAAGGTGTCACTAACCTAAAGAGAATGCAACATGGCAAATCCAGGTCGTTTAGCATCTATTGGGTTCAAATCTTTCATAAATCACGACATACATTACATCTAGGTCGTTTAGTATGGGCCATTCGAGCAAATACCCTTATTTCAAATTGGTCTTTAATTTTTGCCCCTTAAATTTGTGATATTTAATTTTTGCAATTTCGATACTTTAGTGATAAAACTGCTCTTAATAGAAAAAAAAAATTGCAAGACATAAATAAAATTTGCAAGACATAAGTTTTTGCCCAAAATTATGCCTTAAAGGCATAAATTCGCACAAATTATGCCTTATGTCTGTAGGCATAAGTTAAGTAACATGACTTATGCCTAACAGACATAAATTCATATTATTGAACTTGTGCCTACTTCTGCCATAGGCACAAATTCAATAACATGAAATTATGTCAACTAAGCATAAATTAAATAACATAGACTTATGCCTAAAGAGCAAAAGTTCATATCGCAATTAAAATTGTGCCTAGGTATGGCAGAATTTCAAGTTCAGTAACATGAAATTACATCTCAGACATAAGTTAAGTAATATGAACTTGTGTCTAAAGAGCAGAAGTTCATGCAATTGAAATTGTGCTTAACAGACATAAGTTAAGTAACATGAACTTGATCCTAAAGGATAGAAATTCAATAACATGAAATTATGTCTATCAGACATAAATTAAGTAACATGAACTTGTGCCTAAAAGGCAGAAGTTCATGCAATTGAAATTGTCCCTAAGGGGCATAAATTTCTGCTTATAGGCACAAGTTCAATAACATGACATTATGCCTTGGGGCCACAAGGTCATTAGGGAACTTGTGCCTATAGACAAAAGTTCATGCAATTAAACTTCTGCCTACTAAACTTATGTCTTGGGTAGAAGTTCAATAGCATGAACTTTTGTCTTCTAGGGCTAAGTTATGTCTTGCAATTTTTTTTTGTTTTGAAATTTATTCAAAAAATATTAGGGGTAATTTTTGCCCCCTTTTTATTACTTAAAACACTAAATAACAAAAATTAAAAACTACCAATTTGAGAGGCAAAAATTAAAGATCACTAAAAAATAGAGGCAATCGACGCAAAAACTTGTGTTTAATATAGATCGAGTATAAATCAATTATAAACTTGAATGTTAAACATAAATCTGAAATGTTCAACTTTAATATGAATTTTCACCCAAACTCACGTTAAATCTTCACAAAACTCTCTAAAAATTGAGATATAAATCACTAAGACGGACCGATATATTTAACAACACTCAATCCATACAAATAACAATTTCTCAAGTAATTTTTTTAATGTTATTATAGGAGACATATGCAATGCATCAGTTTAGTTTAAATTATAGACTTTTATAAAATCTATTATAGATCTGAACATTAAACATAAATATGAAATGTTCGTCTTCAATATCAAGTTTAAAATTAAAATTTCATCTAAAAATATCTTAAATGTTCACCAAACTCCTTGAAAATTGAGATATAAACTCCCATAAAAGACGGGCAAAGCAAACAACATTCTAACAAACACTAATCATATGATCTTATAATCATTATGAAAGCTTTCATGTCGCAGCGAAAAAGAAGCTAGAAGCTTGCTTAACTATTATAGATACCTGATGTGATAGTTATAAATTTTGAATAAAAAATAATTTAAAAAATCAAAATTAATATTTAGATTTATTTAGGATCCAAGTCATACTAAATCCAACCTAATTCTTAATTTGACCCACTTAAAATGAATTAACTATATAAAAAATGCCCTTACTAGTATTTAACTAAAAGAATACAATGAAAAGGGAAACAAATTTTTATCATCTTTCCCTCCAATATTTTTGTTTCCTTCCATATTCCCTTTACTATAAAAAAATAAAATTATTTGTCCTTACAAAATTTCAAACAGAAACTCTAATTCCCAATTTCCCATCTCCCTTCCACCCATGGATACCCATTGCCATTGTCTTCTCACTCTGCTTCCTTCCTTCCTTCCTTCCTTCCTTCAGCCCATCGCGGTGTAACGATTATTTGCAGCCGATATTATCAAGGTTTTAGTTTCTTCTCTCTCCTTCTTTGTGCCAAATATCTGTTGCTAATATTGATTTGTGATGTTACTTTCGCTTTGTATTTGCTTAGTGAAAGCCCCAGGGGTTCCGCTTACAGGGGAAGGGGTAGATCATGGAGTGGGTATGGGTAACTGTCTGAATTTGCGTCTCCTCTGAGAAAATTCTGCACTGTGAAATCAATTGCGGTTCTATAGTTGTTTACTTTGAACTTTCTGCCTGTTTACGCAATGCATTTTGAAATAAGTGCATCTGTGATCACGATTATGAAAGATTTTAAGTTTCAGATTTGAATGTCAATCGATTGGCACTGCACTGACCTTTGTACTTGCTTTGATTGCCATGAATATGTGATTGTCAAACTAGTATTAAACTAGCATGAGGTGAACTTTAACCATCGAGTCATTTAGTGAATGATTTGTTTTTGTAGTTCATGAAATCAAATTCATTTGATTAAATTTCCGATAGCTAAATTCTTCTGAATCCGCGGCAAACTCTAGATTGTTCTGGTAGATCCAGATACAAACGTATATCTCCAGGTCAACAATCAATTCTGTTTCACTTGTTGTGAGAAATACGCTGAATTCCTTTGGTCTGTGTGCGAAAGGAGATATGTTGCATGGAAGATCAAAGTTGCTTCTCTTGTTTGTGATGTTCAGTTTATCCTACACCCTATCAATTACCCTTGCAGCGGCAGTGTTGAACACTAGTTCCTCCATTCCATGTGCTTATGCTGTGTGACAATGTGATTTCTTCCTTCTTTATGGAGTGTGTTTGATGCGCCCAGGCGCTTATCTGAAGTTTGCGTTGAGGCCAATAAGAAAATTGCCGAAGTCAATAACGTTGGTATGTTTCTTGCGTTTCTGAGATCAATAGGTATATTTTCTTTGTCAGGGATGAGTGAATGATAATGAGTATACACTCGAGGAGCACCTAGAAGTTGTTTAATCCATTAATTCCTGTAATTGTGCCTGGGGCATTGTTAGTATTTTAGAAAGTGTCTGAAATATGTTGTTGATCTCCACATATTTGCATTTTCCATGAATTCCAAAAACATAATTCTAAGCGAAAGCCAAGTGTTAATGGCTCCATGTCTCTATTTTACAAACCTCTAGCACAAACTAAACTAGAGAAATAATTATAATTCCAGACTCCAATTATCCAATATTTGGATGGGAACTTTTAAACAAATGCTCACTTCCCCTTTGAATTTGCTTGTCGATATTTTAAACTTCTGCCTAAAGTTTGCTTTGTAAATTTTCTTGTTTGCTATTGAAAATATGAAGAATTTATATTTGGTGCTACGACTTCTTCCTTTCACTCAATTCTCTATCAAAGTTGTGCTTCTGGATTATCTTGAAGAATTGATTGAGTACTTATTTTGTTACCTTGAACAATATAATCAATTTTTTGTCATTTGAACCAACCATGATTACTAAAACAACAAAATCCAGTAATATTAGAATATTATAGGTAACCACAAAACCTTTTGACTTTAGCCGTCCAAAAAAAGTACATTTATCAGATGCATGCTTACCTGTTATAGTAATGAGCTGTTTGTTGATTTCAGTCAATGTTTATTATACTATTGCAGTTCAGGAACAAGTTTGAATTCTCTAGGCTGCGAAGCTCATCTACAGTTCTGTTCGGGAGGAAACAGAAAGAAGTCTTGCTCTCCAGAATTGCCTTCCAGATATCTGTTGTAAGTACTACTGATTTTTTATCTACCCGTATAGTAACTCAGTCATGCATAAATAAGTATATATGCTGAAATATAGGGTGTTTGTTAGAGGAGGAATGGGTTCTTTTTCTCACTTTTATATTGAATCAGTATGTTTAATCCGACATGTGTTTCTGGATATCTATACTCTATATCAACATTATTTTTATGATTTATTAAACTTTTTTTAAGCTAAGACTGTTAATATTTTGACAATTTTGGTATAATTTTTATAGCAATCATCACATTTAAGTAACATTTAATACATCTTATATCTAAGAAACACGTGCTTTTGTGACAATCAAACAAAGTAAAAGAAATTAATTTAAACAGATGTTACCATTTAAAGTTTTGATATAATCTGTGCTGTGCCTTAAATGAAGTTGTGTTTCAAGTTTCTCTATCTTTGAAAAGTGGAATCCTAAAGAAATAGGGGGGATAAATACGAAGAATGAGGCAATTAAGAGTGTGGCCTAGTGGTCAATGAATTGGTTGAGAATGATGAGCTCTTAGGTTCAAATCCCAGCAGAGTCCCCGAACACCATGGTTATAAAAAATCGGAGAATCTGACAATTTAACTGGATTTACCAGCAACAAAAATGGAGGCTAAAAAGTGCAAACTTAGACATTTTTTGGAATGGAATTAGCAGCCATTATATTATTGGCTAAACAATTACCATTACAGCCTGTGACTTTTAGTGGCAATTCATTGGATTTATCTGTGACAAAAATTGGATGCTAAAGGTGAAAACTGAAAACTAAGCCTATTTTGTGAATGGATTTTGAGTCTTTGTAATTGCTGCTAAACAATTGATGTTGAAGCCTATAACTTTGGCAACAAACAAAACTACCTTTACTGGCATGAATGGCCTCTAAAAGTTTTAGCGAGATGTACAATGGCCAAAATTCAATGGCCGGTAAATGCTTTAGTGGTAATTTCTATTACCGCTAAGGACCTTTATGTTGCCACTAAAGACCCTCTCTATATAGGTTAACCTATAAAAAAAAGCTGTGAACAAACTTTAGTCAATTAGGCTAAAATTGTCTGTTCCATAATACATGTGCTTTCATACTATACATCTAAACTTATATGCAATAACCTCAGCCTAGTGATCTACACTTTTTTCTGGTGATCATGTAAAATAAAGTGAATACAAAATAAACAAGATATAATCAAGAAGAATATCTATGTCAAACAACTAACATAAATATGGAGTGACTGGGAGTGTACATCATGCTTACATAATCCTGGCATCTGAAGAACCTAATTTGAAATTTTAGGTTTCTGATTACGAAATCCGTAAGATGTATGTTATGAGTTGCATTTTAAGTCATCTTTGTTGGGTTCAGTATTATTAGAGTGGAAACTGGATATTGAAATTGAGCAATGATTTCTCTGTTTACATTGCAATTTTCTCAATAAGGGGGAAGTATTAGACATGCTACTCTATGACTTTCTTAATGTATCTTAAATAGATTTGAGTTGTTTTTATTCGTAGTTCTTTATTTCATGCCCCCATCACTAAAACAAGAAAAAGAAAATAAAATCCCTGAAAGCAAAAGAAAAATCTAAATTGAGAAGAAAAAGGAAACAAACCTACATTAGAACATTCAATATGGCAGAAAACATAGGGACAGTACAGTAAGAGGCAATCTAATGCCAGTATTAGTGGTCTGGATTTTGGATCAACTTGGTTTGTATGTAGAATGCATTATGCGAGAACTATCTGAATTGGGGCTATTTCCATAGGAGTTAATTTGAACAGTGTAAAGATCTGATAATTCATCCTGATCATTCTCCTCCTGTCCATGTTGATTGGACCAAGAGATTCCAGTTAACTTCCTCAAACCTTCAAGTTCAATAGCCACTTCCTTCATTGTAGGCCTATCTTCTCCGCGCGAGCGAAGACAGTTCTTCACCAGCTCAGCCATCTTTTGGAGTTGCTCAAGACTCCCTTCCCGCGAAACACGCCGATCAAGAATCTGAAACAAGCTATTCTTATCCATTGACAAAACAAAATATTCCGCCAAATTCTTGTCCTCTTTGTTTCTATCTCTAATTACAGGTTTCAACCCTGTCAAAAGTTCTGCCAGAACTACTCCAAAGCTGTAAACATCACTTTTCTCCGTCAATTGACTTGTGCGAAAATATTCAGGATCTAAGTACCCTGATGTCCCTAGAACAGATGTAGCCAGATGTGTTTGATCCAGAGGAATTAACCTCGAAGCTCCAAAATCTGCCACTTTAGCTGTGTAAAAATTATCTAACAGTATGTTGGCAGACTTAACATCTCTATGAATTATAGGCATGGATGCAAATGAATGAAGGTAAGCAAGTGTAGTGGCTATCTCTGCTGCAATTCTCAAACGGTTTTGCCAAGTTAACCAACCTGCTCCACGTTGGTTGTGAATGTGCTCGTAAAGAGTTCCTTCAGAGACATACTCATACACCAATAAAGGAACTTCATCTTCCAAACAACACCCAAAGAGCCTCACCACGTTTCGATGGTTAATTTGAGTGAGAATAAGCACCTCATTGATAAACTGCTCAATTTGACTCTCATCCACAATTCTAGATTTCTTAATAGCAACTATGCGAGTATCACGTAGCACACCTCTATATACAATCCCATTGCCACCACGACCAAGAATTCTGTCATTGGCATAATTGTTTGTAGCTTTCTTGAGCTCCTCAGCTGTAAAAATTCGTGTTGCATCCACACCGCCCTCTTTAGTGGATATTCTATGCTTCAATAATAAACCACCGTTTTGTTGGAAAAACTTCTCCCTGAGTTCGATCAACTTTCTTTTCTTGATGCAAAAATAGAGCAAAGCTACCACAATCACTAGGGAGATTAACCCAACTCCAGTACCTGTGTAATTAGTAGAGTTGAATTTTATGTCTATAACTTCCAACTGGCTAAATCAAAAGTTCAAGATTGTACACATTCATTTTACTGTTGAATGTACTGCTGTATAAGAGAAAAATGTAATATTCAGATTTTGGTTTAATAAAGAAATAAGTGTGCAAAGAAAGTTTGAAATAGACTTCCAAGCTTCCCAGTCATTTTCTAGCATAAAAATAGTACTCCTATTAACAAAACCGACTCTTTTCTTTTTAGTCTATGTAAAATAGAATGTCATCTTTATATATTTAGAAATAATTTAACTTATAAACTTATCATTTTACTCTTAATGAAATTATTTGCCACATAAAAATGTCTATAGATAGTTTGGACCACAAATTAAAAAAAAAAGAAGAATTTCTTTCCCAAACAACATGAGATAAAATGGAAGGAGGGAGTATTAGTATTTGCGGTTATGATAGTTTTCCAAGATATTTACCTAGAGAGAACTTGATCCATGGGAATTCAGAGTAGGGAGCAATACAACCACGACCATCCTTTTTGCCATCACCGGTATATCCACTAGGACAAGAACAATAGAAGCTCCCTGGGGTGTTTGTGCAGTTTTTTTCACACGTATTGGTACTTGGATCAGCACATTCATCAATATCTGGCAAAACCAAATAAGTAGAACACAGTTATATCAAAGCATGTGAATTGATCGAATGGAGCATAAAGCAGTTTTCACATCACGTAAAGGGGTCAACTTTTTGTTTTTTTTTTCTTTCCAATTTTTGTGTGTGTACCTTGGCAGCCTTGACTGAGATATGGATTGCCCTCATAACCATCATTACAGCGGCAGCGATAACCACCAAGACCAGTGTTTGAATCAACACATTGGCTATTTCTGCTGCAAGCATAATCCTTCCTATCACGGACTTGCGCGCAAGTAAGATTCCCGATGGCCCAGTCCAGCACAATGGGGACACTAGCCATAGTCCTCCTATAAAAAGTAATATCACTCAAGTCCTGTAGTCCCCCGAAATGGAATCGATCTGCCTCGCCTAGAAATGCATACCCACATTGATTAAAATACCAAACATCCGTGTGGTTTTGTGTGCTAGAAATGATTGGGTCAAAGTATTTCAAGCCCTTGGGTATCTGCACCTGATAGCAGCCATTACCCATACATTCTCCTGCAATCACTTCCTTCGTGCTGCTACAGCTGATGGAGCAGTTATACTCAAAGTTACGGCCCGTGATGAGAGCACTGTCATCGCAGCCGACGATAGTAAAGCTGTTCTTTGCGGAGAAACTATAGGGATCTGATTTTCCCAAACGGGTCCAACCAAGCGGATTTTCAGACCGCACAGCTCCGTTGGAGTCGTAACATCTCCAAGAGATGACGTTGGAGACGCGCAATTCAGCATCTGAGATGTCGTACACCTCAATGTTTGCTATAAGGGGTTTCTGAGTACCATCAGTTGAAATACTGCAGTTGATCACGAACCCTGAATTAATGGCGCAACCGGATCCTAAGCCGATACCAAATGGATATGGAACCGTAAGGTTCCCGCACATCTTGCGGCATCCTGGTTTTGTTACATTGGCAGCTTTGTTGTATTGGGCGGAGGCTAATGTTAGTAGTAGCACACAAGCGTAAAATAAACAACAAGCAATTTGGTAAGGAAGCGAAATCATTTGGTTTAGTTCTTGAGAATTTCTAAAATGATGCAAACTAGTTCCCCCAATATACTTACTAATAATATAAAGTACTTACTACTATATGATTTTTTCATAATAATAAATGCAAGGACTTGCCCAATTGCTCTTGAAATCAACCACACAC
>JACEIK010001751.1:41940-52572 GCA_018107945.1 Datura stramonium | reverse complement strand
CCTGCAAAATCTAAAATTAGGTTAGTAAAATAATTCTACGGCTGATTTCCTTTCCTATACACATGTTCCACCTCAAAATTACTATCATTTCTTAATGCCCTCAACCTCCCGATTTCTCCCGCTGTGTTCCATGGAACTTCCCATCTCCCATCTATAATATTCTTCAAAATTAATGAGTGAGTTCCATGGTAAATGACATTAGTTGTTTAGCAAAACAAAATTGTACTCCTGCCAACATAGTGTTAGTCTCTGCTGCAAGGCTGTACCCCTCCTCTATTACAGATGCTTCAGCATATATCAGGTCCCCCATGTCATTCCTTACCCAGAATAATACTGAGCTTGTCCCAGTATTTCCTTTTGAAGACCCATCCACATTACATTTACACCCTCCTCTTGCTAGTTTCCTCTAATGAATCACCAAACATTCAGCTTTTAATGTGTAACTTCCAAAAATTGTACAATAGCCGACCATTGCTTAGGTATGTTATTCAGCCAAGGATAGCAGCTCTTAGCCATTGGATGAATGTTCTTATTTACTTTAAATATAACCTTTGTGAAGGAAATATTACCCCCATGCATAATAGTATTCCTCCTCTTTCAAATTTGCCATACTATAAAAGCTGGAACAACTTTATAGAGAGGCTTTAGTTTGTCATTGTAGTCTGTGGTCCACCATTTCTTGAGAGTATACCGCAATTGAATGAATGACTCTGTAACACCTGCTGTAGCTGCAAAAGGCTACTAAATCCTCTTTGCATTTGCATAAGTAAAAAATAAGTGATCAATGGTCTCCTGAAAAGGTCCATCACAACACCTGTATTTGGGAATGACTATCCTCATACTAGCCACAACCTCATCAATAGGTATTCTTCCCTTACACAGTTTCCACAAGAAGAAGGATATCTTAAATGAGACTCCTTTCACCCAAATGTTACTATAATGCTCCTGGATTTCTTCAGCTTGTCTTAAGAAATTTCAGGCTGAGCTAACAGTGAATTTTCCATTGCTACTTAGCATCCATCAAGGTATATCCCACTCTTCTGTTACCTCACCTAGTGGAATCTCTTTTTGAATCTTGTCTACTATCTCCATAGGAAGAATATACCTATTTTTTTCCATATTCCACCTTCCCTCTTCTGTCATAAGCTCCATCACATCCATCATAGGTCTACGCTGATTAGTGGTGGCAGCATAAAATGTAGTGCACCTAATTTAGTCCAGTTATCATGCCATACATTAGAATGCCCACATCTAGGCTCCCACCATATATTTTGATCCATTGAGTCTCTAGTCTCTAACATCATCTTCCAAAATTGTGATCCTCCTTTTCATTCCGTCACCCATGGGATATATTTTTTACAATATTTATTCCACATAAAATTAGATCATAAGGACTTTTTCATTATGAAGTTTCACCAAAATTTTGCAAATAAAACGTTTAACACATCAAATAATGACCTAAACCCTAGTCCACCTTCTAATTTGGGCAAACACAATTTAGACCAGGACAACCGGTGCTTATTTCTTCCCTCCTCTTTGTTGTTCCAAAAGAATCTAGCAAATAGTTTATGTAACTCATGAATCACACATTTGGTGTATTAACTACATACAGTAGGTAGATGGGCATACTTTGTAACACGTTAGCAATAAGGACCGCTTTGCCTCCAAATGACATAATCTTGCTTTTACACACTTGTATTTTATTCCTTACCTTCTTTAGCATTTCATTATAGAAATTCTTCCTCTTTCTGGTATGAAAAATAGGGAAACCAAGGTATGTTATAGAAAACTAACTTCGGGAAAATCTAGTGATGTTAGCCACTTCAAGACTAATAGCATTTGACAACTTGTGATACATGAAGAATGAACTTTTCTCCTTATTGATAAGCTGTCTAGATTATAGTTCATAATCCTCCAAAGTCTTCATAATTAGCTCTAAAGATACTCTATCTACTGCTGCATATAAAATAGTATCATCTGCATATGCCAAGTGATTTAACTCTGAGCTCTACTTAGGCATACCAAATCCTTTGAATGAGCTATTATCGAACAACTTGTTCAAAGATCTAGTCAGTACTTCAGCTGAAAGAATGAGCAAAGTTGGAGATAGAGGATCCCCTTGCTTGACTCCTCTGCTAGAATGGAAAAATCCATGAGCCTGCCCATTGATCAATATAGAATACCATTTATTAACCACCAATCTCCAGATCTTATCTAGAAAAATACCATTGAACCCCTTTGAAGCACCTTTATTAGAAATCTCCAGGAAACTTTGTCATAAGTCTTTGCCATGTCCAGCTTGATCACTACATTAGCAGGTTTGCCCCTCTTCCTTATGTCAGTGATGATTTCCTGAGCCAATAGTACATTCTGAATAATATTCCTCCCCTTCACAAATCCTGACTGATTGGGTGAAATTAATTTAGGCAGTATGCTTTCCAATATGTTATTTTCACTTTTTTCATGAAATTACTGAGACTTATTGGTCTCAAGTTTGTAAAGGACTGAATATTTTTCTTTTTTGGTATCAAAACCAGATTAATGTGTGTGATTGATTTAGGTAATGTTTGACCTTTATAGAAGGCTTTGACTACCTTAAACACATCCTCACCCACAATCTACCAACAAGTCTGAAAAAAGTGTCCAGTCAACCTATTTGGGCCACTAGCACTATCACTATTCAGTTCAAATGCCATCAGCTTCACTTCTTCTATACTAGGAACATCATTTAGCAAATTGTTCTCTTCTTGATTGAACAAACTAGGAATATATTGCAGCAATGGGAACTCCTCTGTTACATTCTAGTCTGTGAATTGATCTTGAAAATATGAAATTGCCTCTTCAGCCACTCTCTCCTCCCCTTCTATTTGTTCCCCTTCTCTTGTGGTAACTGTAGTAATCTTCATTCTACTTCTTATTCCCTTGACTAAGATATGAAAAAGTCTTATATTTTTATCCCATTCTGAGAACCAGGTTATATTAGTTAAATTCCTCCTCATAATGTAGATATTGCTTCATCTTTGCTTGGGCCTTCTGCAGGATCATTCTGTTTTCAGCAGTTGGAAATTGTTCAAACAATTCTTCTTTAACTCTGACTATCTCCTCCCTAATTATTAACTGTTTGAATATATCCCCAAACCTTTCTCTGCTCCAGCCTAATAAAGCCCTTTTCCCTCTTCTAATCTTATGCTTTAAATCAATGAAAAAATCATTGATGCCCCTTGTAACCCAATTCAGTCTGACCACCTCCATAAATTCTTCATCTTCTATCCAGAATTTCAATAATTTAAAAGGTCTGTAATACTGCTTTGCCTGATTTCTACAAGTCATCATCATAAGGGGATGATCTGATCTTGTTCTGGATAGGTGTTCCATTTCTGCTTGTCCAAAAAGATTATGAAATCTAGAATTAGTAAGAATTCTACCCAATCACTTAAAAATACGTTGTTCATCCACTCTATCATTCCTCTATGTGAAGGGATTTCCTCTATATTGCACCTCATATAGCTCACAGATTTACCGCAGTGCAGAATCCTCATACTCTACTGGGTGAGCTGGTAGCCCTCAATTCCCCCTCCTATTAATCCCCCCCCTCCCCTATTAATAATTACATTAAAATCACATCCCATAATTCATGGATCCCTCATATTATTGGCCAGTGCATAAAGGTCATCCCATAGACATAATCTATTTATTGTATCACATTTAGCATACACAAGAGTGGTATATAATAAGACATTTCTATCTTGGAAGGTGGGCCTTATAGTGATCTGCTGCTTTGAGTCCTGAACTACCTAAACATCTATATTCTCATTGACAAACAACTAAATCTTTCCATTCTGATTATAATTCGCATACTTCATCTCTAGTCTCCTTTTGTACTTCTGAATATGTCTTGAATCTTGAAAAGGTTCCATGAGGGCTATCAACTCAAAATTGTGATGCCTATGTAACATTTGAACTCTATGAAAAGCCTGATGCGTCTTTACTGATCTTATATTCCATAATAGAGTTTTAATCATCATTTAACTATTTAGTTGGTACCTCTTTTTGGCAGAATCCTAGTAGGTACTACTTCACTGCTGCTTCTACCTCTATTCTTCCTAGCACCCTTGAGATCTGATCTGTTGGGAGCCCCAGTTTCACTGCTCCTCCTCTTCTTTGTCTTTTGATGTACTCCTCTCCCCCCTCCCTTTTTACTATGACTGAACACTGCTGTGCTACAATGTCATTTTAGTATTTTAGTGGAAGAAACCTGTGTAGCTATAGCTCCTTTCTGGTCTGTGGAAGTCCCCGTGACCTTGTTACCCTGTACCTTGCTTTGTCCATGGTATGACATTTGACCCACCTGATCTGGATATGTGCTCTCAACTTTCTCTAAATCACTAACATTTGTAATATCCCCTTTCTCCGCATCACTACTCTGTTGAGCAGCTGCATCTGCTGATGTAACTTCTTCAATTTCAGATTTTTGATGTTGCTGCACCTCCCAGCTCAGTATGTGATAGGTTCTCACTGCCTCATATGCTTCTCTTTCCGTCGGATAATCGTTTTCTGCAGTGGCCCTCTCCCATTGATTATCATTTTCAGCTTCTTCCCTCTCCCCATGGACTATGATGTCCTCTGAACTTATGTTTTCTTGGTATCCCTGGCAATAGTTCTCCATCTTGTCCCTCTCTTTTTCATTGGTCATTTCTGGGGAATTTTTCTCTATTGGTTCCACTGATATATCAATTTTGCTACTGCCTGCTTCCTGGTCTCCTTGTATGGTATTTCTTTTGTCCCTTTTGTATCTCGTTGCTAGACCCCATTGAATCCATTTGTTCTTCTCTTCTTCTTATCTCTTTTCCTGCTGTATTACTTTGTTGGTCCTTCACCATACTTTGTCCCTGCTTGTTGGTCTTCATATTCACCACCCTCTCCTGTTGAATAATTTTTCCTTGTACTTCTTGTGGCTTCCCAATGCCTTCTTGATTCTCTCTCTTTGCCAGATTACACTCATTATTGTTTCCTTGCTCTTCTTTTTCACGTTCTACTTCTTGTTGGGCTGTGAACTTGTTCTGAACTGTCAATGTGTTCCTATCCTCCCCCTGTACTCCTTGTCTGCTAGCCATATGTCCATTGGGATCATTCTTTTTGGTGCCCACTGCATTCAAATCCTGAGGATTCCCTATAATTTTTCCACTAGCCAATATCCTAGGATATAAACCCGTAACTTGTTTCCCACCACCTTGATTGGTCCTCTTTGGTGCTTGATTAGTATCATTGGCATTAAAGGCATATTCTGGGTGTAAAACTCTACATTCATGTACATTGTGTCCTTGTAATTTACATTCATGATAGTACTTCGGCAGATAGTCATATTGAATTTTCACCTTTACAGTCCTTATCGCTCCAGTATTCTCATCTTCTATGTCCATTCTGACATGATCAGGGAACACATCTATTAAATCAACCAACACCTTCACTTTGGCGCAACTTGGCCTAGTTTTGTTGACTGTGGCCATGTCAAGATGAATCGGAGTGCCAACAGTCGACGCCAAAGAGAATAAAGCTTCCTTCTCAAAGTATGTGGATAGCAAATTGGGGAATGAGACCTATGCCATGGCTTTCGTTGTTTCCTCCTTCATTTTAAATTTTGAATCATAAATTAGTAGTCTCATTTGACATGAGTTTCCATCTCTTGATTTAATGTAATAGGCCGCTTTTGATGTGATATTGATAAAGTCTTCTTTCAAAGTTAACCTTATCAAAACATGTCTACTCCTGAACAGGCCTATCTGATTGTTCCCTTTAATATTGCATTGCAATGGGATTAGGCTGTGCAGTTCCTCTAACTTCGGCCAACCATATGAAAATTTTTCAATCACCACATGTTGGAGATTTTCGATTATATCCATGTTGGCTACTTTTGACTCTGTCCATTTAATGTAGGGTTCTCCATGTAGCAATGTTACTGGTTTAAAATGGATCGATGTCAAATTTTAGAGCACGACAGTGCCCCATTCAAATTCTGAGGCTTAAACAAATTCGCAAATTCCATTATGGGAGCATTACTGCTGGACGCTGGTTGGTTTATCACATTCTGGTCAGCCATAATCACCGGCGGCTGACCAGCGGCCACGCTGACCATCAAATTAGGTTAAGATTGCAAAGGGAAGAAGGGTTAGCATACTTGTGTTTCAAGTTTCTTTGTCGTTGAAAATTGGAATCCTAAAGAAATAGGTGGGATAAATACGAAGAATGAGGAAAAAGAAAATACTATTAACTGTCATTACAATTGCTGCTAAAACTTTCATATTTTATAGCAATAAAATACACCTTAATCACATTACCCTCTCCAAATCTGACTTTTGAGATTACACTGGGTGTATTGTTGTAATAAAATGCACCATAATTTGATGCTAGGAGGGTGGATTTTTTCCTGACAATCTGACCGTATTTACCGGCAACAAAAATGGAGGCTAAAAGTGAAAACTTAGACATTTTTTGGAATAGAATTAGCAGGCATTATAATATCGGCTAAACAATTACTGTTAAAGCCTGTGACTTTTAGTGACAATTTCATTGGATTTATGAGCAACAAAGATTGGATTTTAAATGTGAAACTACACCATTTTGTGAATGGATTTTCAGTCCTTATAATTGCCGCTAAACAATTGATGTTAAAGCCTTTAACTTTGGTAACAACAAAAAAGCCTTTAACTTTAGTAACAATAAAAACTACCTTTACCGATGTGAATGGCCTCTAAAGATCCTTTTTGTATAGGTTAACCTATTTAATCAATTAGGCTAAAATTGTATGTTCCAAAATACATGTCTTTCATACTACACATCTACACTTATATGCAATAATCTCAGCCTAGTGATCTACACTTTTTTCTGCTGATCTTTTAATATAAAGTGAATATGAAAGAAACAAGATATAATAAAGAAGAAAATATATGTCAAACAACTAATATAAATATGGAGTGACTGGGAGTGTACACCATGCTAACATAATCCTGGCATCCGAAGAACCTGTCTGAAATTTTAGGTTTCTGATTCCCAAATCGTAAGATGTCATGAGTTTCATTTCAAGTCATTTTTGTTGGTTTCGGCATTATCAGAGTGGGAACTGGATAATGAAATTGAGTAATGAGTTCTCCGTTTACATCGTAGTTGGGAAGTATCAGACATGCTACTCTATGACCTCCATCACTAAAACAAGAAAAAGAAAATAGATCCCCTGAAAGCAAAAGAAAATTCTAAATTGAGAAAAAAAAAGGAAAGAAACCTACATTAGAACATTCAATATGGAGGCAATGTAATGCCATTATTACTTATTAATGGCCTGGATTTTAGATCAACTTGGATTGTATGTATGATGCATTATACGAGAACTATCTGAATAGAGGGTATTTCTTCCATAGGAGTCTATTGAAACTGTATAAAGATCTGATAATGCATCCTGATCATCATCTCCCCGTCCATGTTGATTAGACCAAGCGATTCCAGTTAACTTCCTCAAACCTTCAAGTTCAATAGCTACTTCCTTCATTGTAGGCCTATCTTCTCCGTGCAACTGAAGACAGTTCTTCACCAACTCGGCCATCTTTTGAAGTTGCTCAAGATTCCCTTCTCGTAAAACACGGCGATCAAGAATTGGAAATAAGCTATTATTATTCACGGACGAAACAAAATAATCAGCTAAATTCTTTTCCTCATCATTTCTACCTCCAGAAAGTGGTTTTAACCCCGTTAGAAGTTCTGCCAGAACTACTCCAAAGCTGTAAACATCGCTTTTTTCCGTCAATTGACTTGTGAAAAAATATTCAGGATCCAAGTACCCAAATGTACCTTGAACTAATGTGGCCACATGTGTTTGATCCAGAGGAATAAGCCTTGAGGCTCCAAAATCAGCCACTTTAGCTGTGGAAGAATTATCCAACAATATGTTGGAAGACTTGACGTCTCGATGAATTATAGGCATGGACGCAAACGAATGAAGGTAAGCAAGTGCAGTGGCCGTCTCTATGGCAATTCTCAATCGATTTTGCCAAGTTAACCAACCCGCTCCACGTTGGTTGTGAATGTGCTCGTAAAGAGTTCCTTCAGAGACATACTCATAAACCAATAAAGGAACTTCATCTTCCAAACAACACCCAAAGAGCCTCACCACGTTTCGATGGTTGATTTGAGTAAGAATAAGCACCTCATTTATAAACTGCTCAATTTGACTCTCGTCCACAATTCTAGATTTCTTAATAGCAACTATGCGTTATCACTTAATACACCTCTATATACAATCGCATGGCCACCACGACCAAGAATTCTGTCATTGGCATAATTGTTTGTAGCTTTCTTGAGCTCCTCAGCTGTAAATATTTTTGTTGCTTTCACACCACCGTCGTTAGCGGAGATTCTGTGTTTCAATAATAAACCACCATTTTGTTGGAAGAATTTCTCCCTAACTTCAATCAATATCCTTTTCCTGATTCTGAAATAGCACCAAATTATTCCAACCACTAGGGACATAAAGCCAACAGCTCCTATACCTGTGTAATTAATTGAACTTTTATTGCCTGTTTCAACTCTCAAGTAGATCAAAAGTACAGGATTAATTGTACACATTCATTTTACAATTGAATGTATATATCTCGTAATACAAAAATACAAAATAATACGGAAAGCAAGAGTACTGCTTTGCCATATGTGTTATGCGTGAATGGTGTAATATCATATAAAAGAACCATCTAAAATTTAAATTTTGTTAAATAAGAAAAATTTGCAAAATAGCTTGAATAAAAGTGAAAAAATAATAATTCCAATATATTTATGTAGTTATGACGAGAATTAATCCGTATTCCCCAATCATGTATTACTAGCATGGAAAATAATTGTAACAACCCAACCCCTCTTTTTGAGCATTTATGTACTAAATTATGATTTGAGATCTGGTATAAATCAATAATAAACCATATTTCAAATTGCAGATTTTGCTTGTGCAAGATTGTACTACGAGATCGCGAGTGGAAGAGTCGCAACTCGAAGAGAAGTCTGCCAGGTGGCCCTGTCTTGGCTCAGTGCAAATGCGACCAAGGGTGACGTGACTGCGATGGCCAATCAGCCTAACACAACACGATTTTGAGAGGGTTTTCGCGATCGCGAAGAAGACATGTTCAGCATATATATAGTAGTGGTACAACTCAGCCGCGTTTTTAAGAAGGAAATTGGGATTTATGAGCAAGCTCTCGATTTTGGATCATGGAAAGGTAGAGTTTCAACCCCACATTTAAGGTATGGATTCCTTACATCGATTTATTGCTTATGTGTAAATTTCATCAAATTTGATCCACGAAATCATATGATTTAAAAGGCTAAAATTGGAAGTTTTAAACCTGAACATAGAATTGCAAAATCAATTATTTGACTTAGAAATTGATATCAAAATTGGATTTTGATTATGGAATTGGATTATCTATCTAGCTTATGGGTAACATGTTCAAGTACTGAACTCTGACCCGTGGTGTCCTAAAATTACGGGATTAATTTTCTAGACTAATTTGGTCATGTTGTTTATGATTTGCACAGATTAAGGCCATTGGAGATCATTTGGAGCAGTTTGAGCATTTCAAGTGAAGTAAAAGTTTGTCGCTTTCGAGACAAGTGAAACTTTAATCTTTGTTTGTCTATTTTTCCTTAAAAGCATATTAATGTGTTGTTTCTATGAATTTAAATCATGTAGTTCGTGTGGGTAGGAATACCTGAGCTAGATTGGCTGGTTTGAAGTATCTAGAGTTGACCGTGAGGGGTTCCAGTGCATGTTTTCACATGATTTGATTCGTCTAGTAGATTTAGTGATATGATAGCGTTTAGCTGTTTAGCATGCTTTATCGTTCGTTCGCTTTCATAAGTTATTTTTGCTTCCTTTGGATATATGTCTAGTTTTTAGCACATTTTATCACGATGTCAGTACCACACATATCCTGGCACGATGCATGTTCATATGCAGCCAGTGGTTTGAGCTTGTGTGGTGTCCTCATGGAACCAACGTGGGGTTGAGCTTGAGTGAGAGTACTCATGGCACCACAAAGGGGTGAGCTTGAGTGAGCGCATTCATGACACCATAGTCGGGTTAAGTTGGTTAGCGTACCTATGTTCCCTTAGATGAAGTCAGTGGGTTGAGATTAAGTGGAATCCTCATGGTACCCCAATGGGGTTGAGCTTGAGTGAGAGTCTTATGGCACCACAGGGGGTTGATATTGAGTAAGAGCATTCATGGCACCATATAGCGTTGAGCTTGGTTAGCATACCCTTGTCCCTGTAGATGGGTTTGAGCTTGAGCGATGTCTCATCGCACCATATCAGATTAGCCGTTGTACATCATGTTTACTTTAATAGTATGCATTCATGATTTCAGTTCAATTACTTTACTTGTATTCCATATATATACTTTACTGCTATAATGAGGTGTTTGAATCCACTGCCTGTGATTTTTTAAATTCTTATTTGTTTTCATTAAGATTAAGATGTCAGAATTTGAACGCAGGTATGAATGGTTAAAATGATGTCTCTAGATCTGAATAATAAATGATTAAGACTGTTTGTTTTTAAATATCTGAATGTGCATAATTTATTTATTTATAAACA
>JACEIK010001751.1:29457-41262 GCA_018107945.1 Datura stramonium | reverse complement strand
ATATTAAGACTTTGTTCAAGATCTTAGTGATTAAGAATTATTTAGACCAAATAAGTGTTTAAATCTTAATGTAAACAAATGCATTTAATGGCCTAAGGTTTGAACCATCCATTAAGTGCAAACAAATAAGGCCTCTGACTAAGACAACACATTGACGAGAATCAGACGTTTGAGGAAGTTTCGAGTATAATATTAGAAATTCTTGCTTATGGACGACGATTGAACAAACATTCTTCAATTTGAGTGTTCTATTTAGGCTATTTATAGAAGATTCTGTATGAGAATACTAGCATGGTGTGTCGAATGAGTGTTACATTTGTACGTCAATTTTGGGGTAATTTCGGACATGTTCGAGGACGAACGTCAATTAAGTGGTGGAGAATGTAACAATCCAACCCTTCTTTTGACCATTTGCATACTAAATCATGATTTAACACCTGATATAAGTCAATAATACAATTTGAAACTGGTTGGCATGGTTTGGATTGGGTCCCAAGGGGCTAGAAGATGTTTCGACACAATTAGAACCACATTTTAAATTGCAGATTTTGCTGGTGCAAGGTTGTACTATGCGACCGCGTGGGGGAGAGCCGCTAACGTTGAGGAGTTTTTTCAGGTGACCCCATCTTCCCTCAGCATGAACGCGACCAAGGGTGATGCGATCGCAATGGCTAATGGGACTAACCCAGTGTGATTACAAGAGGGTTTTCACGGTCACGAAGAAGACTTGTTCAACATATATACATCAGTGGTAAATTTCAGCACCGTGTATTGATTATGAAAAGGTGGAATTTCAATCCAAAGTTGAAGGTATGGATTCTTACATCAATTTATTGATTATGTGTAAATTTCATGGAATATGATCTACGGATCATGTGATTTAAGCGGTTAAAATTGAGAGGTTTAGACCTAAATCTAGAATTGAAAAAATTAATGATTTGACTTAGAAATTGATATCAAAATTGGATTTTGATTATGGAATTAGATTCCGCAGCTAGCTTATGGATAACACGTTCATATATTTATTTTAGATATAGAACCGTGGAGTGAGTTTGACTTGATCAAGAGTTGACTTTGAATCTATGGTGTCCTAAAATTATGGGATTAGTTTTTCTAAACTAATTTGTCATGTTATTCATGATTTTGCATATATTGAGGCCATTGGAGATTGTTAGGAGCCGTTTGAGCATTTCAAATGAAGTAAAGATTTGTGATTTTCGAGGCTAGTGAAACATAAAGTCTTACTTTGTCTGCTTTTTTTTATAAGCATATTTTCTGCGTTGCTTGTATGAATTTAAACCTTCTAACTCATGTGGGTAGAAAAGCATGAGCTAGGTTACCTAGTTTGAAGTATCTGAGTTGACCGTGAGGGGCCCCGGTGCATGTTTTCACATGATTGGGTACTTCTAGTAGATTTAGTAATGTGATATGATACCCTTTAGCTATTTAGCATGCTTTATCATTCAATCAACTTTTGAGAAGCTATTGTGCTTTCTTAATATCTGTTTAGCTGTTGAGCATATTTTATCCAGATGTTAGTAGCACAAACAACTTGACACGATGTATGTCAGTATGTGCAGTCAGTGGGTTGAGCTTGTGTGGCATCCTCATGGCACCACTGTGGGTTGAGCTTGAGTAAGAGTATTGATGGCACCACAAGGAGTTGAGCTTGAGTGAGCGCATTCATGGCACCTACAGTTGGGTTAAATTGGGTTGGCGTACCCTTGTCCCCATAGATGTAGTCAATGGGTTGAGGTTGGTGGCAACCTCATGGCACCACTATGAGGTTGAGCTTGAGTAAAGTACTTATAGAACCCAAGGTGTTGAGATTGAGTGAGCACATTCATGGCACCATAGCTGAGTTGAGCTGGGTTAGCATGCTCTTGTCCCTGTAGATGACTGAGCTTGAGCGATGTCTCATCACACCATGGCAGATTAGAAGTTGTACATCATATTTACTTTCATTATATGTATTCACGCGGCTAAAAAGGCTTCTAAGAGAGACTCTCAACTTTGGAAACATATGTTATTATTCAAAGATAATGCTGAAAAAAGAATGACCTGAAAAATCAACACTGATAGCAATTTTTGGTGGGATAACTGGACTGATAAAGGTGCTTTAGCCAATATTATAACTGGCAGTACAAGGAATTACAAGAACTTGATAAGAGATTATATCACTGAAGGCTTGGAACTTGGAAAAACTCAAGGAAGTCATTTCACAAAATTTGGTCTTAGATATTAGCAATATTGAGATTGCAGATTCTAATAGAAAAGACTATGCAGTATGGAGTGACACTATCAATGGCCTATATTCCAATAAAACTGTTTGGCATGCCATCAGGAACAATAAGCAAAAGCATGTGGAACTCAGCAAAATTTGGCATAAAGCTCTTTTTTAATTTTTTTTAAAAAATGTTTGGAGATTATTCTTGGGTACATAACCTTTAATGATGTGATTTACAACTTTGGCAATCGTAGTACTGTTTTATTTGTTTTTGTTAAAGGAATGCTCAAGATGATGGCATACACCACATCTTTGTTGAAGGAGAGATCATCTTTCAAATATGGAATTACTTCGAAGCTTCTCCGGAAACCATACATCATGACTGGAACATTAAGAGAATATTTAGACTTTGGTGGGACACTACCTCTAACAATACTGTATATAAGTTGATTTTTCATATTACTCCAATTGCTATATGTTGGGAAGTATAGAGGAATTGGTCTTCTTGTTAATATGGGGAGCAAATAGATACAATATGGTGCGTCAAATTAATTGGACTATCAAGATAGCAATGGAATATGCTTTTTCCAAAGTCAAGCTTGAAGGAAGGTGGGTGAACATCTGCCAGACTATAGACAGGCTCAGACCAGTTGTTAATTGGAGACAGGTTTACTGGAATAAACCACCAGTTGGGACAACCAAAATTAACATGGATGGAAGCTTCAATATCAATAACGGAAAAGCTGGTATGGATGGAGTCATCAGAGATACAGAGGGTGACTTGATCATGGAATTTTCTATTCCCGTTCGATGTCGTAGCAACAAATAGGCAGAGGTGAGAGCAACATGTTGTGGTGGAAAATGGTGTATACAAAATGGCTATAGAAAATTTCACTTGGAACTAGATTCGCTAATCGTCACTAATATGATCAAAGAGGCAGACACTACAAGCCTTAAGCTCAAGAAGATTATAAATGCAATCAGTCATATCATGGAAGAAGCCGAGGTTTAAGTCTAGCACTGCTACAGGAAAGCAAACTAAATTGTCAATTTCATGACAAAACTTGCATCTACAAGTGAAAATAGTACCTTCTTCTACTCCTTCTAACATATCCCAAAAGGTGAAGGTACTATTTCAACTTGACAAAATGCAACACCCTAATATTAGAAAAATATATGGTAAGTTTAATTTTTTTTGTTAGTTGACTTGTTTCTCATTTTCTCTTGCGCTATGGAGATACTTTTGCTCATATGTTATTCCTCTAAAATTGATTTATTGGAATATCATAGATTTTTCTTATTAAGTTTCTACAATAGACTAGTGGAGTATCTAGGATAATTATCTTGAAGAAATATTTAAATATTTTAGAGTAGAAGGTAAAATCACTAGATTTTTCTTATAGATATATCTAGAAGAATATCTAAAATGATCCATAGATAAGTATAAATAAGGGTGGTCCTGTACATTTTTAATTAACCCAATTCAAAGAAATTCAAGAAGTTTTCTTTTATAACAAAATTTTCCTATCCAAATTCTTCCTTCTTTTTTTTATAGCTTCCTTTTCTTTAGTTGAATCTTTCGATTTTAGATTATGATCTTAGGTTAGCAGAAGGTTTTCCTGATTTATATTTTCTTCTGCTATTTTCTACATAGTATCAGCGTTATAGTCATATGTTGGCTTGTGGATTTTATTTCAAGATCAAGCAGTAGTAGATTCAATTGGTTTCTTTGAATGAATCTCAGTGAATCGTGTTAATGGATTGGCGATGGAGTTGTCAAACTAGTTTAATTACAAGGTATGAAAGACATGTATGGAATCATACCATGTGGGTGAGGATTCGTGAGATGTTGTTAATGAAAGTAACACAAGTCCTCCAACCGACGGACTAAAAAATAGTAGTGCATGCAAGAAGTGGAAGCAGATCAATGTGAAGGCGGAGTTCATCTTGAAGAGGTCCATCTCCTCCAATTTATTTGACCATATTATAAGGTGTAAATTAGCTCATGAAATATGAGGATCTTGGACCAGTTGTTCAACAAGAAGAATGAAGCTACAAATATTGGAGAATGAATTGACTAACATTACTCAAGGTAATCCTTCTATTGCCAAGTATTTTTTTTGAAGATTAAGAACTTATATTTTGAGATCTCATTATTATATCTGGATGAGGCTATTTCAAAAGCATGAATGGAAAGAATTATCATTTGTGGTTTAAAGTCAATATATATTGCATTTGTTACATCTATTCAAGGATAGACTCAACAACCATCCTTGGAGGAGTTCGAGAATTTGTTATCATCACAAGAGTTACTAGCCAAACAGATAGTTGAGACATTAGCTGACAAAAGGAACTTTAAAAGAAAAACAAGAGAAATGTCGCACTTTTGATTCTCAGGTGGTTCATGCTAGTCGGGAAAGAAGGAAGAGTCTTCTAACAAATATGGTAAGAAGCTTCTAAAATGCTATCAGTTTGAAAAAATAGGACATATAAAAAGCTATTATCAAGCTAGGCAGAGCAATATGGCTCAAACTAATGAAGTTGCAGAAGAAGAAGAAGAAGACTGAGTAAGGTGCTTCATAGCTGAGACTTGAGCAGTAGATGTCCATGGCTTCCATCAATTTTGAAAGAGATTAGATTGTGGATTCAGGATGTGGCATCATCTCACTGGAGATAAATCCAAATTGTTCAACTTTTAAGAATATAATGATCGTGATGTCATTGTATGAGCAGATAATACAGTTCATCACGTGGAGAAGGAAGGTATTGTTATCATCAACGAGAAACAGGAAGACTCAATCACTCTCAATAGTGTGTTTCATGTTTCAGGTATGAGAAAAAATCTATTTTCAATTGCAAATGTCATAGATGGGGGCTGTTATCTCCTATTTGACCACATTACGTGAAGTTCCTTCGGAATATCAAAGAACTCAAGGACGATATCAGTCATACTAGTAAAAGAGTTGATGATTTATATGTCTTATCTGCCTCTAATTTGTATATTGCGAAGATGAATAATAATGCTATTGCATATCTATGACACGCTAAACTGGGGCTTCTTAACATGGAGAAATTAAAGGTAATGGTAAAACTAATCTAGTAAAAGGATTACATAGCTTAAGCAACTTTGATATAAGAGAAATTTGTGAAGGATGTCAGTATGGAAATACACATCTTCTTCTGTTCGATAGATCCTTTTCAAGATGCAATGCTCCTCTAGAACTAATTCACAATGATTTGATGGGGCCAACAAGAACTCCTTCATTCTCTGGCTACTCTTACATGTTAATTTTCATTGATGAATTTATTAGATTTACATGAATTTATTTTGTTAAGCACAATTCAGAAGTCTTCAACAAGTTTATAGAATTTAAGAAAGTCGTTGAAGGTGAGCTTAGTTCAAGGATAAGAAGGTTGCAAGCTTATAACGATCTCTTTTTGTTGTCAACATGACATTAAAAGAGAATCAAATGTGCTGATATGCCAAACAAAATGGAGTGGGCTGAAAGGAAGATTCGGTACTTAATAGACACATGTAAGAGTTGGCTTCATGCAAAAAAATTACCTAGAGCCCTATGTGCTGAAGATATGAAATGTGCAGCATATGTGATCAACAGGATGCCACTTTCTCTAAACAACATGAAGTCAACCTATGAAAAGCCTAATATCAAACAACTAAGAGATTTTGGCTCTATCTGCTATGTTTATATTCCAGATTCTCAACGGAGCAAGCTGGATGCCAAGGAAAGAAAATGCATCTTTGTTGGATATGACGAAAGGAAAAAGGGATGGAAGTGCATGGACCTGAAAACTCATCATTTTGTTGTTTCTTGGGATGTCATATTTGATGAAATTTTCTTGTATTATGGAGTTGCATCGAAAGAAGAGAGTTCCAAAATATTGAACCCTAAAGTTTCGAACTTGCCTATCACAAGTGTTTCTCTAGATAATACAGTTGCTGAGAAATTAAGAAAAAAGAAAAGCTCCGGAACTCAACAACGTGAAACTCAACAAGAAGATGATTCATGTGGTTCAAAGACCAAATAGAATTGTTGTTAAGCCAGCCCACTTTAGGGATTAGAACTTTGTTAATACGTATTCTTATTTTTTGGTAGGGCCAATAGACGATGAAGAGCCTTCATCTTTTGAAGAAGTTAAAGGAGTTAAAGAGTGGTAGCTTGCTGGTGAAATGGAGGCTCTAATGACAAACTTGGTGCCTTGTATCAAAATAAATTGATGTATAACTCATTTCTTGCAAATGGGTTTTACAAAATCAAAAGAAGAGCAGATGGAAACATAGATAGATATAAAGTAAGGTTGGTTGCTCAAGGATTTTCTCAAAATTATGGAGAAGATTACAAAGAAACCTTTAGTCCGATGGATAATATGATAGCCTCGTATGGGTGGAACTATGGCAACTTGACGTGAAGAATGCTTTCTTGCATGGAGAACTTGACAGCGATATCTATATGGAACAACCACTCAGGTATATCTCTAACTTACATCCTGATTATATCTTCAAGTTTAAGAAAGCACTTTATGCACTCAAGCAGGCTCCATGAGCATGGTATGAAAAAGTTGCTCGATATCTATATTTCTGTGGCTATACTGCATCACGTTTAGATCCTAACTTCTTTGCTAAGAAACTAGGAGACTTGTATGTGGTTGCTCTCTTGTATGTTGATGACATGATAATAACAAGAAACAATGATGATGAAGTTGCAAGGCTTTAAGAAAAGCTTGTCATAGGATTTGATATCAAGTAATTGGGAGATCTACATCATTTTCTTGGCTTTGAGGTGACAAATACGAGTAAAGGAATCTTTGTTACCCAAGAAGGATATGCCTAGAATCTTATTGACAAGTTTGGGGTGAAACAAAGCAAAAAGTGTTTTGCTCCTCTTGAGACTGGCATGAGGTTAAGGTGTGAAGAAGGCTCACTTCTTGCAGATCCCAAGCCTGTTCGAGCTCTTGTTGGAAGTCTTCTATATTTGATTATTACAAGGCCAGACATTTCCTTTTCTGTTGGATAGGTAAGCAAATTTATACACATCACCAAGAAAACTACTCGTGGAAGTTGCAAGGAGAATTCTGAAATATATCAATTCAACATCAGATATGGGCCTATTCTTCCAAAAGAAGAATGATTTGGTATTAACTGGCAATACATACGCTGATTTTAATGGTGATATGAATGACCGAATATCTACATCGAGCTATATATTTCTCCATGGTGGAACAAGTATTTCTTAGTCCAGCAAGAAGCAAGATTCTGTTTCTTTGTCAACCGCAGAGGCGGAATATAAAAAAGCAGCTCGTACTACTCAAGAATGTGTACGGCTCCAAAGACTTGCTGAAGATTTGAATCTATCTATATCAAAGCCAACTGCGATTTTTGGAGACAATCAAAGTGTCATCAAGCTCGGAAACACTCTGATATTCAATGCAAGAAATAAACATATTGAGGTGGAACATCATTTCACCAGAAAAAAGTTCTTGATGGAACTATAAATACTTTGGAAGTACGAAGTCAGGAGAATATTGTTGATATCTTCACCAAGTCACTTCCTAAAGCTTCGTTTGAGTTCTTCAGCAATAAACTTGGGGTAGTTTTCAAAAAGTCAGTTTAAGGGGGAGTACGAAAAAATTAAAGTTGATTTTTTGTAATATCATAAATTTTTTCTTATTAAGTTTCTAGAATTGTCTAGTGTAGTATCTAGGATAATCATCTTGAAGAAATATCTAGATATTTTAAAGTAGAAGATAAAGTCACTAAATTTTTCTTATAGATGTATCTAGAAGAATATCTAGAACCATCCATTAACAAGTATAAATAGGGGTAGTCTTATACATTTGTAGTCAATCCAATTCAAAGAAATTCAAGAAGTCTTCTTCCATAACAAAATTCTTCTATCTAAATTTTTCCTTCTCTTTTTATAGCTTCCTCTTCTTTAATTGAATCTTTCGATCTCATTTAACAATCTTGAACTAGCAAAAAATGTCCTCAATTTATATTTTCTTCTGCTATTTTCTATGGTATTTTTCCTTGATGGTGGTTTGGTCTTTGTTCCCCCTCCTTTTTTATAATTACTATTGATTGAATGGATAAAAACAGATCACTGATCCAAAATTTACAAAAGGAAAAAAGGAAAAATAAATTGTATGTACTATGTATCCATAGCATTTGTGTGTTTATTATAATTTTTTTTTAAAATTTGTGATTTTAAACATACCGTAATATTTGTATGATTATAAAAACTTCTCATTAAAAATAAAATGAGAAGTATAAAGTTAATTATTTTCAAATATAATTTTTTTTTTTTAAAACAAACTAAAAAAAATATCATATAAATTGAAAAGAAAAAATAATATTCGTGGTTATGAAAGTATATCAAGATATTTAATTACCTACGGAGAACTTGATCCATGGGAACTGATCGCGGTAGGGAGCGATACAACCATGACCATCCTTTTTGCCGTCACCAGTATATCCATGGGGACAAGAACAGTTATAACTTCCCGGAGTATTTATGCAGATCTTTTCACACAAATTGTTATTTGGATGATCAGCACATTCATCAATATCTGAAAAAGATCAAGTCAATGTAACACCGTCAAATTAATGCATGACAGTTACGTCTTGAATAGTACATAGTAGTAATTTTCTACTTTCTCCGTCTCAATTTATATATCGTATTTTAATTAGACATAAAACTTTAAAAAATAGGGGAATATTTTGCAAAATTTTCAAAATTAACCTTAAAATAAATAAATTTTTTATACAGAAAAATAGAACAAGAAAATGTGTTTTTTTTTTTCTTGAGACAGACTAAAAAGTAAAGTGTATCATATAGATTGATCCAAAACAAAATGATATATTTCTTATGGAAAATGGTCCGGTATACCTTGGCAGCCTTGATTGAGATAAGGATTACCATGATAACCTGGATTACAGCTGCAGCGGTAGCCACCAAGACCAGTATCGGAATCAACGCAGTGGCTATTTTCAGTGCAAGCATAATCTTCGGTTTTCAGAGCTTGCGTGCACGACAGACTCCCGATTGCCCAATCGAGCACAATGGGCAAAATGGCCTTTAACCTCTCAAAAAAATAATCAACAATTAGATCATCACCTAGATCTGGCAAGCCCCGGAAATGGAAGCGATCTGCCTCGCCCAGAAATGCATATCCACACGAATTAAACGACCAAACATCGGTATGGTTTCGTGTGCTAGACATGGCTGTGTTAAAGTATTTCAAGCCCTTGGGAATCTGTTTCTGGCAGCAGCCTTTGCCCGTACACGCTCCTCCTTCCATAACATCCGCCCTGCTTATACAGCTCGCGTTGCAGCCATACTCAAAGTTGTTAGGCCCCGTGATGAAAGCAGTGTCATCGCAACCAACTACCATAAACTTGTTCAGCGACGAGAAACTATACGGACTTGATTCTAAAAATGTGTTCGAAACCATATACTCATCGAGCAGAGCTCCGGTAGAGTCGAAACATCTCCAACCGAAGTCATTGGAGATGCGCAATTCAGCATCTGAGATGTCGTACACCTCAACATTTTCGATGAGGGGTTTCTGAGTACCATTAATATAAATGTTGCAGTCGATCTCGAACCCTGAATCGAAAGCGCAACCTGAGCCAATACCAAATGGGTACGGAATCGTTAGGTTCCCACACTGCCTACGGCATCCCGGTTTTGTTGTTCTGACGCTGGTGCTGTTAGTGGCTGATGTCAGTATTAGCACATGACAAGCATAAAAACAAGCAATGTGGTAAGGAAGCAAACTCATTTGTTTTAGGTCCATATGGTTTTGAGTTTTCAGGATGAACGATGTAAAGTCTAGTTCGAGTAACAACGTGGGTTTATTACTATTACTAATAATAAGATGCAAAGAGACTTGGGGTCAATCATGCCAATGGGGCATCAGTTCATAATGATTCTTACCTAACGACTAGTTCAAAAGAGTCAAGAGGGGCGACCCAGCTTGCCTCGAATGTGTGGATAAGAGTACCTTGAAACCCATTACATTAATTAAAAGCAAGACCAAGTGTGAGTAGAGTCGAATCAGTCAAGCCTAATAGACACAAGAAACAATGTGGGGCTAAGGAGAGTGAATTGGGTTTATACTAAATTTCGTTTACTTATATTTTTGCTAAATTTTTCAGATTTTAGGAAATAACAGTAGACATTGTTCCTTAGTTCGTTCTGACTTAGTAGAAATTAAACAAGTGGCCAAGAAATAGTGCATAGTTAGTAGAAATTAAACAAGTGGTCAAAGGAATAATGCATACGAGATTTAAATGTGAAAAATCATTCAGACTCGAATAGATGTAAAATTTATCATCTACACTCCTATAGGATTTCAATTCAACTTTACTAAACCACCGAGCAAAAGTAAATTACCCCACATGACACACAAGAGAGAATGTGCCACAATTTCTGTAATAGGCTACGAAAGAGTCCAACTCTGTTTCGGGCTTCTTCACTTGGAACTTTAGAAAATAATGATAGTTGAAATATTTGTAAATGTGTATTGCTGCAAAATGTGTATGGACTATTTTATAGATGTGTGTATGCCCGTTAGCACTTGTTAGGGTCCAACCGAAGGAGGGCGAGGAGAGGGATGGATATCAAGTAGAATACAACCTTGTTGAATCCTTGTCCAATTCAACTTTTTTACTATATATTTTGCGGCTGAAAACATTAATAATATAGAATGATCATTCATATTAATTACATAATATTAATTACATAATAATTTAACAACAAAAAATATTCTATTTGATAATAATTTATTGCAAAATTTTCTTTTTTTTAATCCTAATTATATCTCAAAAAGCTATGAATAAAGCACAACTTTAAAACAAACATATTTTATTTGTCTATCATCAAAATCATACTCAACAATCTCCATGCGACATAAAAATTAAACTCAATTAACTTTGTTTAGCAACTTCTGCTCTAGTCTTCATAATTACTTCATTTCCCTAATTATTTCTCTTCCTCCTCCTGCTCCTTTTTTTCAATTGTCATCGCCTGACTTCTTTTACTATCACAATAACATGTGTGTGTTAATATCAATCGTGTTCGGGTTAAAAAATATCCAATCATTAAGAAATTGCCTTCACCAAAATGTTGAAGAGCTAATCAAACGGCTTGAGTCCCCTAAAGTAGATTTTGAAGCTTCGAAATAAAACCTCGTTAGAAAAATAATTATTTTAATATCTTTAAGAAAATTATTAATTTTTAATTTGTATTTACATTTCAACAGAAAATTAATACAAAATTGAATTGTCTTAATGGCATTCATTACAAGAAAATTTGGTGATCAGTTGCCTAACATTTTTCAAACAATTGAAATCATTCTTTTATGAGATAACGTACACGATGTTTTTTGATCAACAAAGTCTTAATGACTTTATTATGTGATAATTTTTGTAGGTAATAGTCATCAGATGATATGTATGGAGGGCAACAGGGCAGGTTAGGGTGGGCAAGGCGGGGCAAGTTTTGACCTATTTAAATTTTAATCCGTCTCATCATGTCTTATTTAGAATTTTTTAAAAT
>JACEIK010001751.1:0-18085 GCA_018107945.1 Datura stramonium | reverse complement strand
TTTCCGAACTTAACATCGTGTCCCTCATCATCCAACTGCCCAATAGAAATCAACCGTTTCTTCAAGCTTGGAATCACTCGGACATCCTTTAAAGTCCACGAACTGACTGAAGTTTTCAGAATCATGTCACCCATGCCCATTACATCAAGAACTTTATTGTTCACTAGTCTTACCTTTCCAAAATCCCCTTCTTTCAGATTCTGCAATGCTTCATTGTTGTGGGTAGCATGAAATGAAACACCAGAATCCATGACCTAGGAATCCACACTGCTCTCCACACTACATATTAAGAGATCATTGTGAGCGTAGTCTCCTGCAATGTTGACTTGTTTATCATTCAGGCATTGATTCCTGAAATGCCCCACCTCCTTGCACGTCCAACACGCTACACGTGAGCGATCCTGAGTCTTCGACTGACTCCTCCTTCTATTCCTGCTCCCACAACCTCTACTATTTCTCCTGCCTCTGCTGACATTTAGCAATTCACTCGATGATTCCCCAGAACTCCTTCTTCTGACATCCTCGCCTAGAATGAGATCACGAATCTTCTCAAAAGTGAATCCATCGGGTCCCGCTGAACTGGTAACTGTTGTAACCGTTTCGGACCAACTTTCAGGTAATGACGATAGCAATAGTAAGGCTTTAACTTCATCATCGAACTTAATGCCCACTGATGTAAGTCTGGCTAAGATCGAATTCAATGTATTGATGTGTTCGGTAACTGAACTGCCTTCCTTCATTTTTGTGTTCACCAATTCTCTAATTAGAAAAACCTTGTTTGCCGCAGATGGCTTCTCGTACATGTTAGACAACGCTTCCATGACACCTTTCGCTGTCTTCTCCTTCAAAATGTTAAACGCAACATTCTTGGTCAATGAGAGTCGAATAACCGCCATGGCTTTCCGATCCAAACCTGCCCACTCTACATCAGACATTTTTTTCTGGCTTGTCACCCAATACCATATCCAAATCCTTCTGAACCAGCAAATCCTCAATTTGCATTTTCCACCAACTGAAATCTGCACCATCGAACTTCTCAATTAGATACTTCTCATCTTCTGCCATCTCAAACGACTAGAGGAGATACCCGGTACAATTGATCTCAGGTCTTGGTACCTGCCAGTGAACAGTACCTGCCGATGAACAGTACCTGCCTGTGAAAAAGAAATTTCTCCGGTGACCCGATCTCCTGCTCGATCTGCTCCTGGTCGGCTGCTCTGTTCTCCTCACTGGTCGGCTGCCCTTTTTTTTTCTTGGCAAGCTGCTGCCCGATCTCGGTCACTGCAGCTTCTGCTATTTTTTTTCTTTTTCCGGCTCGATCTGCTACTCGATGAAGGCGGCAGCAACTGAACGGAGCTGGATCTGGATGACCTACACGACGGTGCTCGCGACTGCGGCGGCTGCTCCTGCTTGCTTTCTGCGGTCGGCGCAATCTGGGTGAGCCTGCTGCTCGATCTGAGCAGCGACTGGTTGCTGCTCGATCTGAGCAGCGACTGGTTGCTGCTCGACGCGACCCTTCTCCAAAAAAAATTTGGTCTTCTCCAGTCGGCAGCACTGCTGCTCTGTTGCTGCACGATCTGCTGCTTTCTTTCTCCTTCTCCAGGGCTGCGCGGCTGCTGCTCCGGTCGACAGCTTTTAGTTCTTCTCCGAAATATTTTAGGTGACTCTCGCTATTTTTTCGTGTGTATAACCTCGCTCTTATACCAATTGTTGGGCAGCGGAACAATAAACACTCAACACACACACAAATAATCTGCGAGAAAATAGAGAAAAATGAAACACATACGACACACAAGATTTACGTGGTTCGGTCTCACGACCTAGTCCACAGCTGCAACTGGGAGGAATTCTATTGCTCTCTCTTGTGGTGTATAGATTACAAGTACAAGTTATCTATTTATAAAAATAGATTAGGGTTTCTAACTAATGGGCCTAATTAGAAACTTGCCAGGCCGACTTAATCATGCCTCCACAAGCCCAACATACATATATATACATACATACATACATATATATTTTGATTTGTGATCTGTTTGTGTTTTGATGTACTTGATAAACAATTTTATGATGCTAGAAACATGACTTTCACTGATGATGGATGCTTACAGGCTTCAATATTCAGGCTTTAATGGTATACGTTTCCATTTTCAGCTTTTTATCTCAATTTCTGCTGATTTTTTTTCTTCAAATGAATAGTCATTCGCTTGTGTGTTGCTTCACATCTACTACTATTTTCTTGTGGCTCCTGTTGCGTCTTTATTACTGTTTTTCTTTGTATTTCTCAATACGAGTACTTTAAAAATTGCTTGTTCTTCTACACAAATATTTGACAGAAATAACAAATACTTTTAACTATTTATTTAAAGAAGAATAAAATGTTTGTCAGTAACCAAATGATTTGACTTTTGGAATTTTTTTTTGTCTATTTTGCTATATCCAGCATATATAACTCACTGTATCATAAAGAAAAATCTAAATTGAGAGAAAAAAAGGAAACGGACCTACATTAGAACATTCAATATGGAAGAAACATAGGGATGGGACAGTAAGAGGCAATCTAATGCCATTAGTAGTGGCGTAGATTTTGGATCAACTTGGTTCGTATGTAGGATGCATTATATGAGAACTATCTGAATAGGGGGTATTTCTTCCATAGGAGTCTATTGGAACTGTGTAAAGATCTGATACTTCATCCTCATCATTCTCCTCCTGTCCATGTTGATTAGACCAAGCAATTCCAGTTAACTTCCTCAAACCTTCAAGTTCAATAGCCACTTCCTTCATTGTAGGCCTATCTTCTCCGCACGAGCAAAGGCAGTTCTTCACCAGCTCAGCCATCTTTTGGAGTTGCTCAAGACTCCCTTCCCGCAAAACACGCCCATCAAGAATCCGAAACAAGCTATTCTTATCCATGGACAAAACAAAATATTCCGCCAAATTCTTGTCCTTTTCGTTTCCATCTCTAATTACAGGTTTCAACCCTGTCAGAAGTTCTGCCAGAACTACTCCAAAGCTATAAACATCACTTTTCTCAGTCAATTGACTTGTGCGGAAATATTCAGGATCCAAGTACCCTGATGTCCCTAGAACGGATGTAGCCAGATGTGTTTGATCCAGAGGAATTAACCTCGAAGCTCCAAAATCTGCCACTTTAGCTGTGTAGAAATTATCTAACAATATGTTGGCAGACTTAACGTCCCTATGAATTATAGGCATGGATGCGAATGAATGAAGGTAAGCAAGTGTAGTGGCTATCTCTGCTGCAATTCTCAAACGGTTTTGCCAAGTTAACCAATCCGCTCCACGTTGGTTGTGAATGTGCTCGTAAAGAGTTCCTTCCGAGACATACTCATAAACCAATAAAGGAATTTCATCTTCCAAACAACACCCAAAGAGCCTCACCACGTTTCGATGGTTAATTTGAGTGAGAATAAGCACCTCATTGATAAACTGCTCAATTTGACTCTCTTCCACAATTCTTGATTTCTTAATGGCAACTATGCGAGTATCACGTAGCACACCTCTATATACAATCCCATAGGCACCACGACCGAGAATTCTGTCGTTGGCATAATTGTTTGTAGCTTTCTTTAGCTCTTTTGCTGTAAAAATTTTTGTTGCTTTCACACTACCCTCAGTAGTGGAGATCCTCTGCTTCAATATCAAACCGCCATTTTGTTGGAAGAATCTTTCCCTGAGTTTAGTCAATTTTCTTTTCCTCATGATGAAACAGAGGCAAGTTATCCCCAACACTAGGGACATAAAGCCAACTCCCGTACCTGTGTAAATAACATAACTTTTATTATCCCTTTCAACAAGATCAAAAGTACAGGATTGTACACATTCGTTTTACTATTGAATGAATTGGCTAGTGTTCCAAGTGATTGTTTCAAACACATAAAAAGGAAGTCTGTATAATTCTTATCCCAGATCTCTGAAAAATGCCAAGTAGATCGTGATCTTGATCAAATAAAAAAAATCTGGCAATCATTTTTATTTTGTACTTCCTCCGTCCCAATTTATGCGATGTAGTTTGATTGGTCACAAAATTTAAAAAATATGAAAAGACTTTACAATTAATGTTTCAAAAAATCGTCAAAATAAATGAATATTTAATTAGAAGAGTTGTGGACAACGTCCAAATAAGTGGACTAAGTAGGTAATGTCGATAGTGTCAATAAATATTTATCAAAGAAGAAAATGTATCATTCTTTTTGAAAATGACTAAAAAGGAAAGAGTTCTATGAAATCATAAAAGTATAAAATATTTAAGAAAAAACAAAAGTATTGAGCATCTATAATTCAATAAGTTTTTAGAATGAATAACTAAAGTTTGAAATAAGGATGTTATTTTCAAGAATGGATAATAATACAGTAGCCTTTGTGATTATGAAAAATTTCCAAAATTTTTACCTACAGAAACCTTGATCCATGGAAGCTCAGAGTTGGGAGCAATACAACCACGACCATCCTTTTCTCCATCATCGGTATATCCATCAGGACAAGAACAAATATAACTCCCCCGTGTGTTTGTGCAGTTCTTTTCACACGTTTTTGGATCTGCACATTCATCAATATCTGGAAAAATAGAATAGATGAATAAAGGTTAATCAATATATAGAAAGAGAAGGGGGAGAGTTGAAATAGTCCTACGTACCTTGGCAGCCTAGAGTGAGATAAGGGTTTCCCTCATAACCTGGATTACAGCTGCAGCGGTAGCCACCAAGGTCAGTTCCCGAATCAACACACTCGCTGTTCTCCCCGCAAGCATAATCCTTACTATTTCGAGCTTGCGTGCAAGTAAGATCCCCGATGGCCCAATCCAGCACAATGGGCACACTGGTCTTTGTCCTGTTTACAAAATCATCCTCATTTAGATCTGGCGATCCCCGGAAATGGAAGCTATCTGCCTCTCCCAGGAATGCGTACCCACATTCATTAAACGACCAAACATTGGTGTGGTTTCCTGTGCTAGATATTGTTGTGTTATAGTACTTCAAGCCCTTGGGTATCTGTTTCTGGCAGCAGCCTTTGCCCCTACACACTCCTTCCGTCACATCCTCCAAGCTGGTACAGCTGGTCATGCAGCTATACTCAAAGTTATTAGGCCCCGTGATGGAGATGTTGTCATCGCAACCAACTACGGTAAACCTGTTCAGCGTCGAGAAACTATACGGACTTGATTCTGAAAATGTGGTCCAAGGTAGAACTTGGGCGTACACAGTTCCGTCAGAGTTGTAACACCTCCCACCTATGACATTAGACACGCGCAATTCAGCATCAGAGATGTCATACACCTCAACATTTCCTATAAGGGGTTTATGAGAACCATCGTTAGAAATGTTGCATGTGATCTCGAACCCCCAATCAAAGGCGCAAAGGGATCCAATACCAAACGGGTATGGAACCGTTACGTTTCCACACTGCTTAGGGCATCCTTCTTGTTTTGTGATATTGGCACCTTTAGTGATGGTGTAAGTTCTATTAGTGTTGGTTTGGGCCGTGGCTAATGTAAATAGTACTAGCAAACAGGCATAGAAACAAGCAAGCAAAACCATTTGTTTTGGGTGCATCATTTTGAGACTCCAAGATGATGCAAACTCTGGGAATTAATTAACTAACTCAAAATTTTCCATACATTAATAAATGCAAAGAGCCGAAGACTTGGAGTCAATCATGTCTTAAACACTAGAGTCAAGTGGGACGACCCTGTGAGGATAAGTAGATTCTCAAACCAATTAAAGCCACAACTTTTCGCCAGTCTTGCTACTTTGTCTCATGCACAAGTACTCTAATTGATCCATATTGTAATTTAGTTGTACGTAAAACAAAAAGAAGAAGAAGAAGAAGACTAAGTTGTTATTAAAAGAAGAAAAAAGTATCAAGCTAAGGTCTAAGTATTATGTATTCATGCTTCAATTTTTTTAACTGTTATAGTTAAATTATATTATTTGGTCTCACATAAATTAAATAATGAGTATGGGTAAGTATTTACTATATCGACCCGTTATACCATTAAAAGGAAGTAGCAAGTATATAAATTAAGAAATTTTTAAATTTGAAACTTGCTTGAATTGGATTCTTTCAATTTTCATACAGAAAATATATCTACGAAGATATTTTAATTTTTTTTTATTGTTGAACAGATGTATTATTGTGGGCCAATGAAATGCAACTTGGCCAATAAAATGCGACAAATGAATATTCTGTTAAAATAAATGAATATTCTGCGATAATAAAATGCGATATTTTCTGTTAGATGTTCTTGTTAGACGTAGACAAATGAATATTGAAAGTTTATCGGAAAAGACTGATTCAAATAGAGAATGTTTCTTAATGAGTAAGGTTTATTATATTGAGTGAACATGAATGAGAGATTAGATTTGAGTAGTCATTTGACCATTTAATTTGAAATTTTGATTTAAAATCAATATTTATTTATGTTATTTGAATAAATTTTCAAACTTCAATTTAATATTTTGATTTCAAATTTCAAATCCTTTTAAAGGGTAGGATTTCAATTCTAGGTTTATGATTTTGACTTTTTAAATTTGACACATAAGTATATATTTTACAAAAAAAGAAAATAATTTTTTTTTAAAAAAAGATATGTTTAAAGGATATTTTAGTACATTTCACATATTTTAATTTAAGATCACAAAATTATTATTTTTTTTTACTTTTTTAAACTCCATATCAAATTAAAATCAAACAACCAGATTGAAATGGAGAGGGAATATATTTTTTATTGTCCAGCTAACTAAACTAGATGTTCTAATCTTTTTCTCTCTAACGACTCTCTAACTCTCAGCGATTATTTGAGGCACGTGCCGAGGCTCAAATTAACCCTATCGGTGCTAAGGCGTGTGCCGAGGCTCAAATTAACCCTATCGGTGTTCCGAATATCAATCTGGAAGGAACTTCTAGGAAATCTTATGCCACTGGTATCAGAATTGCTCTTGTTCCTGTTCCAAATTCAAACCCAAATCTTCATGGAAATGAAAAAGTCAAAGATAGAAGAACCGCCCCTAATGGAGTGCTGACTATTATCTTTAAAGCCAGAGACTAGTACAGTATTGTAATGGCAGAAGAATGTCGAAGACCTATTGTGGGTAGATTCATCAAAGTAAGGCTCCAAATTGGATAGATCTCCCTATCGATCTGGTATGGATTCTATTAACTCAACTCCCTTTTCACATGCATACTTGGCACTACATTCAACAAATTGTTGGAGAAATTAGAACACTTTTGGAGATGGATGCGGCCACTTGAGGAAAAAACTAGGCCAAGTATGGCCAAAATTTGAGTTGAGTATTAATCTTCTTAAATCTTTGATTCACAATGTTTGAGTAGGCTCTGAAGATGAGAATTCTCCCCTTAAATGCTATGAACAAAAAGTTGAATATGAAAGTATCTCAAACTATTGTAGAAAAGTTTTGATATCATAGGCTGATAAGGTTAGCTAGGAATTCCTTGAGGAGGTTTTGGTGGGTTATGGGTTCCCTGCATCACTTGATTATGACATGTGTGTGAATAGTGAAAGCCATGGCTTTTTTGAAAGCAAGAGAGGGCTTAGACAGGGGAATTCAGTCTCACCTCTATTATTTGTACCAGTAATGGAGTATATATCAAGGAAACTGAAAGTCATGAGTTATTTAAAATATTTCAAATTCCATCCAATGTGTAAATCCTTGCAGTTGACTCATTTAATATTTGCAAATAACATGATGGTCTTTTGTAAAGGCACAACCCGCTCAGTGAATCGAGTAATGGAAGCCTTGACACATTTCAGTACTAACACAGGGCTGGAAGCAAATTTGGGTAAATCAAACATTTTCTCGACCGGGGTGGGGTGACTGATGTAGTAAAGGACCAACTAATGGCAAGGACTGGGTTCTCCATCCGCAGCTTTCCAATTAGATATTTGAGCCTGCAATTATCCTCAAACAAGTGGAGTAGACTAAAATGCAGACACTGATAGGCAAGATCTCCAACATAATTAAATTCTATGACATAGTCAAAACAACTATCTTATGCTAGTCGGCTTCAAGTGATAAATGTTGTATTCTTTTCAATCTATATGTTTTCATCTTACCTCAAAGCATACTTGCCGTGGAAGCGGATTTCCATATACAAACAAAAGGAGAGGAATTTGAACTTATCGAGGATATGAAAAAGGCAGCGGGGGAAGGAGATTGCCCCGTGACCCGTTCCGCTTTCAATGAAATCAGGGATCACCAGTTCAGAAAAAAAAAAAAAAAAACAGCCTTAGGCGAAGACAAGAGTACTCCACGGGGATAAGGGGCCCCCCATGTAGAGTGAATGAATTACGATATGGCTTGCTTTTTGGGAGGTAGACTTGGGCAGCAAGCTATCTCTCCCCGGAAAAGTAGCTCGTTTTTTATATTTATAAGGATACGCTAGAGTGAGAAAATCAAAAAAAGAAAAATAAAGAGAAGTCATAATTTTTTACTTTTCTTTCTTTTGTCTTACTGTCCGACCACGAAGAATATTGTCGTATCCACATCAAGGTGACAGGATTCGAACCTATAGCCCTTTGCACCCAAAATAGATGCGCTGACCAGACTACGCTACACCTCGTCTCACCACCCCAAGGAGGTGGACAGGTAATATAGAGAGTGCTTATAGGGTACCATAGATGACAAGAGGAAGCCTTCCTTGCTAGCTTGGAATAAACTGTAACACCACAAAAGTTTCTAAGACCAGATCCTAGGCTTAAAGTAGGAAACCAGCCAGAAGTGAAACATTTCCCACAAGACAGACACATCACGAGCCATGGTGGGTGACCATGAGTCGTGGGAAGGCTCGTGTAGTGATCCCATCAGTGCAGGCCTAGGAGACCACGACTCAAGCCGTGATACTTTTATCTAAATATACTTTTATTTGTCAAAAATAACTTTTTATTTTAGATAATTAAATTTTATTTTGAAAATTTGAATATAATTGTGAAATTACACTTGTGCTATCAAACAATACATTTGTAATTATACTATAATTATGTTATGAAAAACAAAAAAATATCCTAATTACTTTACTGTATAATTAATTAGACAGTGCAATTACTACCCTAATAATTACACCAAATTTAATTACATAGTGACTTTTCCTCAAGATACTTTTCAGTGTTTTTTTTTATAGTTCAAATTTAATAAGAATTTTTAGCTTTTTGTGTTTACTTAATTGTTTGCACGACAAAGGATTTATTAGCAGCATTCCTCTGTACCTGTTATACATTTTTGTTGTATTTTATCATATAAAAGATTGTAGTTATCTCCTGATTGTTGCAATTTTTTAGGTAAAGTATGTCAATATCTTTCATTAACCAATTTCTTGTAACCCTCTTAACAGGTTTCTTGGTTATAGAGTCATAAAATTAAATAAAAATAATCCTACGTACATTTCTATAATAACTTTTTAAAAATTATTAGAACATGGAATGATATTCATTAAATAGTTAAACAGCTACACTATTTTTTAGATTGAAATTATAATTTTTTTCGATTATATAAATTTATATGAGACACACATATCCTAAGCGACACTATGAAGGTTTGGGAAAGAGTGGTGGAGAGCAGGATGAGGAGGGGTGTGACAATTTCTGAGAACCAGTTTAGATTCATGTCGGGGCCGCTCAACGACAGAAGTCATTCATCTCGTAAGGAGACTGGTGGAGTAGTATATAAAAAGAGGAAGAAGGATTTACCCATGGTGTTCATCGACCTAGAAAAGGCCTATGACAAGGTCTCGAGGGAGGTTCTTTGGAGATGTTTGGAGGCTAGAGGTGGACCGATGGCGTACATCAGAGCAATCAGGGATATGTACGATGGAGTCAAGACTCGGGTAGGGCCAGTGAGAGGAGACTTGGAGTACTTTCCAATTTTGATGGGGTTGCATCAAGGATCAGCACTTAGCCCATTTTTATTTTCCTTGGTAATGGATGCATTGACGTGAGCATTTCAAGATGAGGTGTCATGGTGTATGTTATTTGTGGATGACATAGTTCTGGTTGACGAAACTCGCAGCGGCGTGAACGCGAAGTTGGAGGCTTGGAGACAAACCTTGGAGGTTAAAGGGTTTAGATTGAGTAGGATTAAGACAGAATATTTAAAGTGCAAAAATTTGATGACGTGATGCATGAGGCTGATGAGAGAGTGATGTTGGACACACAGGTTATCTAAAGAGCGGAAGTTTAAGTACCTTGAGTCTATTATCCTAGGAAATGGAGAGATCGACGATGATGTTGCACACCATATTGGTGCAGGTTGGATGAAATGGAGGCTAGCATCCGCAATATTGTGTAATAAGAAGGTACCAAAACTTAAAGGCAAGTTTTATAGAGTGGTGGTTAGACATACTATGTTGTATAGGGCTGGGTGCTGGCCAGTCAAGAACTCTCATGTCCAGAAATGTGAATTTTCAATCGCAAAATCCAAAATTCAACTTTATGAAAATAGGAACCATTAACTATTGACTTAGAATGCATGAATGATTCTTGGATTTGAATCTCCAAATTTTGTTTTCCTGTCCGCCAGCAGGAGAGGGGGTTCGATTTCCCTTATACGCGATGTGGCGAAAAAGACTGATTCAACGAGATATGCCTGCATGTCAAGGTTGCAGAAATGAGGATGTTGCGGTGGATATATGAGCATACTTGGAGGGAGAGAATTAGGAATGATGATATCCGAGCCAAGGTGGGAGTGGCTACGGTGGAGAAAAGATGGGTGAGTGGTTCAAGCATGTGATGAGGAGAGTGTGGTGGTATGAGAGGTCGAATATGAATGATTTTAGGAGAGGTAGAGGTAGATCAAAGAAGAAGAGGAGAGAGGTGATTAGACAGAATATGACACAGTTGCAGCTTACCAAGGACTTGGCCTTAGATAGAAAGGTGTGGAGGACACGGATTAGGGCAGTAGGTAGCAATGTGTTGTCTTGCTTTTGCATTCTCAGCATGGTATTGCTTATATAGTTGTTTGTCCTTTGATTTTTTTTACTATGTGTTGTTTCTCATATCTTGATTATATATTGTTGTTTGTCATATCGTGATTAGTAATTTTTTTATTATTTTTTTTATTTTTTTGTTTTATTTTATTATTATTACTCTGTTTGTATTTTTTATAAGCCGAGATCCGAAGGTCTATCGGAAACAGCTTTTCTACCTCGATAGGGATATGATCTGTATACATTTTATTCTTCCAAACCCCACTTAGTGAGATTACACTGAATTGTTGTTGTTGTACACATACAAGACACGTACCAAAACTAAATATTAACAAAATACAAATACATAAGATGACAATATTGAGTCTTGCCGTATAATGGTGAAGGGACCACCCAGCTTGACTTGTGAGCTGATTAAACTATATGAAGAGATTCAGCTTTTGCAAACGATTTTTGTTAATTATATTATTGAATAAATATCATACACCTATAATATTTAACATCTATCTGAAAAAGTTCCTATTTAACGATAGATTAGCATAGAATTGGCCAAACACAATATATTTATCATTTATTTAAAGAAATATTTAAATGAATTGATCAAACACAAATTACTTTTCTTCAAATATGTTTCTCAAAATAAGCAGTTTTTGACCTCTCGGCTAATAGCCTCCAAGAGAGTTGATTCTAAAACCGAAAAAAAAAGTAGGGAAATTAAAGTTTTTGATTTGGCATATCATAATTACTAGTACTAATTGAATTTTTGCTCATCTCTATTACCTTTTTTTTCGGTTTATATTTCAATACAAAGTAAAACCATACATAGTAGAGGTACTGATCATACTAGCATTGACAATGAGTACACTATTATTTGCATACGTAGCCATAATATTACACATAGGAACAAAAACTATTTTAGTAGATATGACTTCATGCTCGTTTTCTTGTAAAGTCTTTAGTGTTGCTTCTGGAGGAGTAATTGCAATATAGTAGGTTGGCTTTGCTTTATATTCTCAGATTCAACCTTAGCCAAAATGTCTGCTAACTTTATTTGCTTCGTGAAAGTTATGTCGCACCATCGAATTCCCCAACTTTTTCAATAGGAACCTGCAAAATTCAATCATATTTTTGTAAGTGGTACGAGGATGATTCAGTTGTTGGCTTAACCTCTATAGAGTCCAGCTCGATTTCGATAGGCACAAGTTTCTTGGAGAAGACCAGTTGAAGGCCCTGGTGCAAAACACTTACTCCCTCTGTTTTAAAATAAGTGATGTTTTTAATTTGAGCCGCACCTCTTAAGAAAACTACGCATTCCTAGAAAGAAAAATGTAATTTTACCCGCTTACTCCTAATAAATATCTTGAGAAAAATGTAATCCTTTAATATTTTGTTGATTATATAAAATTCTCTCCATTTAAATAAGGGTAAAATTGAAAAAACATCATTAATGTCTTCTTAATTATGTAAAACACCACTTGAAGGGAGTAATGATAAGTGGTTAAGGCCACGAATAGAAGCTCAAAAGATTATATAGACCGGTCCCGGTAGACAATTGCAGTTGGTCATCTCCTTTGTTTTATCCAATGGTCTTAATGTGTGCTGCGCAGAGAAGGTTTGATTAAATATCAATTGGAAGCCAAAAGGCTATTGGAGTTGCCATTTCCAGGAGCCCATGCAATAGCTTTTGAGCAATTTTGGCCACCATGAATAATGTTTTTCCAAATAAAGAAATAGAAATGGGTCGATTTTTTGGAACTATATTTATCGATGAAAGTTTTTTTCTCATGTTGTCCAGAATACATGCTTATCTCTATTATCGAATTAGCATACATCTATGTTTGACGTCTATCTAAAAGATTTTTCAAGCAATTCCATAGCATTCCTTGAATAGCTATCGAGTTAAGTGTCTGTTTATGTAATTTTTATTTTTCCTGATCCATACAAGCAATCTATTGGCGGAACTCAAATTGTCGAAGATAGGCCTACAATGAAGAAAGTGGCTATTGAAATTGAAGTTTAAGGAACTTAACTGGAATCTCTTGCTTTAACCAACGTGGGCAAGAAGAGAATGATCAGGATGAATCACATCACACAAATGAGGATTGTTCAAAAGCACATAAGGTGACAAGTAACCCATACATCCCCACAAACTCATACCATGATAAGAAATGAACCTTAAGTGTGACTCAAGTTCAAAAGTAGTCATGAGGTGAAAACTGAAAACTGTCAACCATATAAAGAGACCAATTACACAACTACTTAACCTTTGGCAGTTTGTAATCCCGACCAAGTCTGCAGCTATTGTTCTTGAAATTCAGAAGCTCCAAACAGCGAAATTGCTGCCTGTATTCTTTTGGTGACACAAGAAAAAGCCATGTATACAAGAAACACAAAAACCAAAAAGAACGCCGACCGAGCGCTTGAAGAAACGTCCTCTCTAAACACACTCAAAGTATAATCAATACTTTCTTGCAGGTATTCATTCAATAAATTTGTCATGGACATAACTGGGGAAAATGTTATCTAGGCCATACTCGAGGCTTATATGTTTTGGACAACGTAGAATAGACCAGGTTACTCTATTCAAACTGTGTCTCCTCTTTTTGAAAAAGAGTCGCCAATAAATTCCATCCCCATATGCTTGACCCTATTACATGGAAGAAGTGCACTTATCTACATGCTTTGTAGAGACATGATTCGAAATTGACAATGGAATCCCTTACAGGAAATCCAAGCGACTTGCAGAACACATGACAAAAGCGACAAACATGGGAAAACAGAGTAACACATACAATGCAACATTATTATGGCATCACTACTGAGATCACTTCTACACCACCATATGCAATAACAGCCACAACACAAAACTGCAATTATCCTCGAGGCATCATAGTCACACAGCAACAAGGGCTCAATTTTCTTCAAAATATTATGTCAGGAGAAAAAAACGAACTCTGTACATCCTTGCACCTTTGCTTCCAAATCACTGGTTCTTGAAAGACTGCAGAAAAATTATAAATTAGTAAATTAAATATTAGTTTGAGGCTCATTATAATTACTTTTAAGAGTTTCACAGTTAAAACCTCAAAGTTTTTGGACGCATCCTTGATCTGGTCAGCAATTTCTCGCTTCTTCTGCTCAGCTGCAAGTATGAAAACAGATGTGCTCAGAACAACCTGAAAACTTGATTAGAATCAGGAAGAGATGGTATAGTAGTTACCCATTTTAGATAGGTCTTCCATTCTCCTCGAGGTCCTCACAGCAAATCTTTGGAAACCAGGGCTGAGATGAAAAGAAAGATACAGTTAGTAGGCATATTTTGAAGACCATCAGTATAATATCTCGGGCCTCATACTACTGAAAGAATCATAGTAGAGGACATCCCAACAAAGAAAAAACATTAGATTTCCCATGGGAACAGAAAGATATGTTTCCACCATAGGAACAGTTTATCCTTTTAACCCCAGAAACATTGTCACATGAATTTTTTTTTTCCCTTTTGATAGGTCAGTGACATGAAGTAATTCCAAACACTCCTACAAATTAATTCCTTGCACGCAACATCATTTTAACTCCATCAACAATTTTATACCAACTAGGATGTTGGTATAAACGATTTTATACCCATTTTATAATTGTAAATACGACTTCATCCACTGAAGCTATAACTTGCCAACAAAGCTACAATAGTAATGCAACAATAAATTTATAGATTCTTAATGCTTTGTATAACTAAAGCTGCAAGGAATTCTTTTTTATCTTTTCATCTGTCTGAAAGTGCATAGATAAAGCAAAAAGATTTTCTTCATTCCATTCACTCACTGTAGTACAATAATCTAGGATGGGACAAACACAAATGAAATTAGTCGAGGCACGCACAAAATATCCGAACACCAAGGTTATAACAAAAATAAAAAATAAAGGAACACACAACTCATTTTGAAGGGAGGAAAATCATTCCCTCTAACCAGCACAAGACAAAAGTGCAGCAGATATTAAAAGGAAATTCTTTCTCAATAAAAACAAAGATAAATTAGAGATAAGAAGATAATCCAAGCAGCCTCAGCCCATTGTGTATGCTGATGCTAAATTTCCATCATCTTCGCAAACATTACAACTTACAAGCCTACAGAGTCATCATTGGCTAGCTTAAGATGAGAAGTACTAAAACATCAACCCCACCCTTGATACCATGTGAAATGCATGAAAATAGGATACTCCAAATTTGAGGGTCAAAGAATTTTAGAAAAAGTTTTGGTGGAGAAAAAATAGAATGAAGAATCCCATTGAATTGAATTCAATCCATGAATCTAAGAAATGCCAAGAAATTTTTCTCTCCCAATTCAAAAATCTATGGTTGAATTTATATCCTCTCGTTGCATCCTCCTAAATTGCATTAATTTATCCTAATGACTTCATTTCAGATGAAATGTAGTTATTCACCATGTATGGCAGTACGGGGATCCCTGCTAAACATTCATAACTAAATTTGTCAAAATGCCTGACTCATTATTGGTGAACAAACATAGTAAACATAAATTATGTAACATCATGCACACCCGTAATTATATTAATAAAAGGAATAACCTCGGTCAAATAGATTATGTGCAAAAGCATTGCAATCATTACAAGCCAACAATGTCTGTTGAGTCCAACATAGATGGTGGAATGGGGGATTTGGTCTTCTTATATGGTCTTGAACAACCCGCACCTCATGAACTAGCTTTTAGAATTTAGTTAAATCATCAAAAGTGAAAAGCACAAAAAAGCTCTAAGGTCTATTGATGCTTTGAGGGTAAAACGCAAATAAAGTGTTGGCTTTAACGAAGAAGGTGTAATTGAGAAGAAAAAAATGCACATATGTATGTATCGTCCAATACTAATAATATAAATATACGGAAAAAGAAATTGAAAAAGTTACGGTAAGGTGAAAATATCAATTGTTTAGTGTCGCCTCTTCAGGATTATGCTCATTGGTGTTTTAGAGTCTTGATGACGACATTGAAGCTTTTGCTAAGCAAGGCGAAGCACTCAACACGTTTTGCACCTCATATCAGGGCTTAAGCGTGTCTTTATATCACAGTCAAGCCCATCCAAATTTCTTGCTTTATTTGATGTTGGCCCCATTTATATTATCCACACTCCAATTGGCAGACCTAGGTAAGCGGGAGGGTTGAGCCTCATAAGCTTGTTTTTGGTGTTGAATTAACACTATGTTTGGATGGTTGTTACATAGTATTTCATAATGTATTGTAGTATATTGTATTGTATTGTTTTAATGAATACATCCTATTGGATAGATTACATTGTTCTCCATTGTTACGTAATATCATACATCAATAATTTGAAGGATAAACCTACAAGAAAAGTAGGATACAGGCAGAACTACTATAAAAGATAGAATAGGATTATTAAATAATAAGCAAAACAAAATGAGAAAAAAAAAGGTAACAACACGATCACACTAAATCAATTCATTCAGGATAAACCTACAAGAAAAGTAGGATACAGGCAGAACTACTATAAAAGATAGAATAGGATTATTAAATAATAAGCAAAACAAAATGAGAAAAAAATGGTAACAACACGATCACACTAAATCAATACACAAAATGAGACTTTTCATTATTACCTAATGATAGATTTAACAATACAATACAATAAAATTTTAGTAACAACCTAAACAAACATTGTATTTAAACTAACAACATAATATAATACAATAGATAACAACCATCCAAACAAGTTGTTAAGCCCAAGATCCCACATCTTGGGCATGCATGAAGCCAACAAATTATTTGAAATTCAATCCGCGGCTGAGATAACACAGATGCAGCTAGACTTTATAATATTCCATACCAATATAAGCCCACTAAGAAAGTATAAACAAACACAAATATATTCATGAATTGCTAACAGATTTCCCACACAAAACAAACACCATGTTAGGGGCCTATATTAAAACAGGTCTCCCAGGGTAGATTAATTGCACCTTATTCACCATTCTAACTCTCTTCACTCATCCTCCCTCATCATGAATTAAGAATTTTTGTAGTCACCTTTTATGAATCGTGATGACATCAAACTTGAAAAGTGCAAAATTAAATTGGTAACTAAGGCAATAACAAAAGAGGCTCTCAAGTTGATTAATCATGAGATAAGATATGTTACAATTAACAAAAAGGTCAGTATGTTCCAACTAGTTAAGGTCGCCTATATGAATATATTCCAATAAACTTTTGTTCAGGATAAAAAATTTGCCCTTTAGGGAAATACTCATATATAAATAGATAAATGATATAAAAAAAGATAAACCAAAAGCAAATGGAAAATAGATTACCTGTTGGCGAGTCCATTGACGATCAATTCGTTGGCTACATAAGAAATAACCCTATGAAGAAAGTTTCCTCCTCCAGCCATGGCTGATTTCTACAAACTTCGATACGAATAAGAAAAGGAAAAAATAAATAAATATAGAACTATTGAAATTTACGTTTTTTCTTCTGATTTGGGAACTTCACAGATCGAGAAACAGATTTTAGCAAATTAAAACGTACCTGAATGAATGGATGTGGTACGGTTACCTTGGGGAACAAGGAATCAGCTAAATTAGGATTCTCGAGTTTCCGAAGCTTCGAGATAACCAAGGACTGCAACTTCGTAAAAGACGAGAAGATGGAACTCTTTCGTTGTGGGGCGGGGTAAGAGGCCCAATACTTGCGGGCTTTCAGAGATGGGCTTGGAGTCGTAATCCATCTGAGTCGTCTCTTTCTTCTTCTTTGAAATGATTTTCTTTTTCTTTCAGAATTTTAATACATTAAGCTAGGGTGTACAAACAAAAATCTATAAAATCCCATCAATTCGATAATTTAAGTTAAATTTTAAAAAAAAAATTTGACCAATAGTTTGATTCGATTGGTTTAGTGTTGAAAAATAAATCTGACCTTGATTGGTTTGGTTTGGTTTTAACTAAATAAAGTCATACCAAATCAAACCTACCCGACATTATAAGTGTATAATTTTTATAAATATTTTATGTAATTTATAAATGTTTCTTAAATTTTTTCATAATTTTTGTCTTTAAACATGTATTATTTCAAGTTTAGACTTAGAATTTTGCATGATC